>QANU01015176.1:475655-609458 GCA_003254905.1 Nissolia schottii
GAATCATCCCACTAATTGAATGTTATTTATGTAGAAGTATACGGCCTTTATTGAAACTTAAAATACAATGCTGACTGAGAATTAATAAAGAGAAATCATATTATAAAAGGGAAATTGAAGGAGGGAAAATGTAAGAGAGGGAGAGAGAATTTTGGGGGTGTGAGAGAATAAGAAAGAAGAGGAGTGGGACGCACAGAAACGGACACCAGCATGGCCGAATGTATCGGGGCTGCTGCATGCTGCTGTGGCTTGGTAAACTTGAGAAACACACAAGGCAACAAGAATTGGAGAGTGACTGAGAGAGAAAATACATGGGACAATAAGGAAGGATATATTGGAGGGGAAAATGAATAAATAAAACTATATATTTAATTTATTGTGTGTCATGTGTGTAAAGAAAAGAAAGGTGCACCTTAATTAATATATGAGAAATTCGACATAAACAACATACAACAAAATGGACAATTATATATAAATAATGTGCAAAATATAATAAAAAGACAAAATTATTATATAATACACTAAGTATGTAAAGTCATATATAATTAAAAATTCCTATATTTTATAAGTTATTCATACTTTTTTGTCTATTTTTATTGTTTACAGAGCATAGCTGTTATAATATATATATATATATATATATATATATATATATATATATATAGTATTCAAAGTAAAAGTAATTTGAATTGAAACTTCACTCACGTCACGAGATGGCACTCATGTATGACTAAACTCAGGCTAAGTGATGGATAGATAGATTTTAGGATGTTAAAAGGAAAATAAGTGAAATGAAATAGGTAATATAATACTAAATTTGGTTAACTGCATACAAGTGTGTGCTGATATTACAGAATTTTGATTTTTTTCATTTATTTTGCAACTCATCTCATTGACTGATTTACTCATTTATTAATAAAGTTAAAATAGTTAATTTTGTTTATTGGTTGTTACCCTTTTGGTTATTTTTTTTTTAATCTATATTTCTTGATGGTTGTTTTGGAAGGCCTGGTTGATTTAAGAACCTGTTGTCCAACCAAGTAATTACATATTTTGCCAATTTCATGAACATCTCTATGGTTAGTTTGGGAAGTCTGGGTTGTTTTGAGAACCCTTGGTCCAACCAAAAATTTACCTTTCTTGCCATTGAGTGGGTAAGCGCTGAGTGGGTGAGCAAAAAATAAAATAAAAAATCCTTATCTATAAATAGTCTGTACAATAACATTTCGATGATGTTCTCCAACACGGACCCATGTTTGATTTATTATTTTCTTCGTTCACTTTAGTTCATCATATAATGTCCACTCTCAAATATCCAACAACTTCAATCCATGTATCCTAATCCCTGAAAAAGCGGCGTTGATTTTTATGTTGTTTCATTTCTTTTTTTCTAGCGTCTAATTTTTTTTTTCTTTTCTTTTTGGTTTGTAGGTTGATCTTGATCCTACAAAAATAGAGAAATGTGGATGAGTGCACCTCGATAAAGAATTAAGTTTTTCATTCTACACATTACAACAACAAAAAGAACATCACTAAGCTAGGCAAGAACAAGCAAGTGCCAAGAAATAGCATGTAGCAAGAGATGATCAAATAGTGGAAAGGCAACCTCTAAAGTTCATTAGGTCAATTGAATTTATTTTCTCAATAAATTGCTTCAACATCTATTTCCTAATTATTTTTTTATCTGCTACCTACATCGTACTACAAGAATCATGGCATCAAAGTCATGATCTTTAAGTTCACACTATAACGTTCAACTATTTCATAACTAATTCACTGTCACAATCACAAAGCAAAAAATACATCAATTTCTTTTAAAAAAATTGTTAATTTAGGTAGCTTTTTTAGTAATCACGTCTGCAATTATGTCTGCCCATAGAGTCAATAGATTACACCCTTGTAATAGAACACTAGTTGTTATCTAATTATAAAGTAATGCATGCAATTTATTAGTTGGCCTGAGTACTATTGGTAAGTCATTTAAGAAAGTAGTTACTTTACTTTCGTTTATCATAGCAGCAAATTTCTCATTTAGTTGAGAATTCTCTCTATCCTTTTATGATAACATAACTTGAAAGCATCTATATCATTGTATTGAAGAGCATTCACAGCAGAAAGATCTTCTTACCTGGTAGAAAGTTAGTAATTCATATTTTTAAGCATAATAAAATTGTTCTAATCTCTTTGATATTCATGTTTCATTTGTAAGAACAAGAAAGATTCATATAGCACCTGTGATTCTAAGTGTACCAAGTATGGTTCAAATGTTGATATTTATGAAGTAAGTTTTAGTATGTTGGTGCTTACATGTTTAGAGTTCTGATTCTAACTATCTAATTCATTTGTTACTTTATGATTGTTAACTCTCAAGCATTTACAACTTTTATATCTTCAATGTAAGTTCGTGCTAACCATTCTAACAAATAAAATGTATATTGTGCAGTTATAAATTAATATGGCACATCACATGTATTGTAGCTGAGTTGCTTCAATAATTTCAAGCTCTAATTTCACTGTGGATGCTAAGGAGAAAAGTTGTGCAAGTAGGATTAGAGCGGAGTTGAGAGATCAATAAAGGCAGAAGACTATCATTTTAGTCATGACATTTTTTCAAGGAGTTTATAAAATTCTGGACTAATCCTAGCTTAGAAGGATGCCTTGAGAAATTCATATACATATGGAAGAAAATCTCTTGAAATTAAAGCACACTCTTAAATGGATTTTGGAATTTGATGAACAAGGCTTTGCTAAAGAAGGGAACACAAGTTAAATAAAATCCTCTTGGTGTTGCAAACCTTAATGTCATTAACAGAGAAAATCAGATAAGTGATTTGCTAGAGAATAGAGAGATGCATGAGATAGAAATCCAACCTGGAGTACAACTTATATTTGAGGCATTCCGTTGAAAGTTTGAATCACAAAGGCACCTTTTTACCTCACAAGGAAAAAGTAGCAATGCATAATAATGACATTAAAGCATAGACTAAGCAAATCAACAGTGACAGAAATTTCATAATTTGTCATTGTCATCGTCATGGTCGTTAAACTCTCCAGTTAACTCGTAAACTTTTACGAGTTTACGATTTTACTACACAAAACGAGTTAACACTTAATGTAAACCCTTTTTTAATAAACTCATACGAATTTAAGTAAACTTTCAATTCTACTAGCGAGTTTACGAGTTAAAATCTATCTACGAATTTATCTCAAAATGTACAAATTTTGTAACTTTATTAGATACTTACCTAACTTTGTTTATATTAGATAATATATATTGAGTTTATTTAGCTAATTTTATATATTTATCATAATTAAGCTATGTTTTATTGAATTATAAAATAATACAAATACAGAATAAAGTATGGCGTAACCACTAAGTATCATGCATTAAGGTGTATTTTATAATATTTCTTTCATTAATTTAATTTAAAGTTAATATTATTCAATTTCCATTATAAATACAATATTTAATCAAGTTTAATTCCTAATTATATTGCTTATAACTTTTTTTTTTACGTATGTAAACTCATACGAGTTTACGATTCGAGTTTGCTGAGACTCCACGAGTTTACTTAAACTCTCGAGTTTGACAACCTTAGTCATCCTCCTTTCACAATATTCAAGAGGTATTATGCACATTCTTTTCTTCTTCCTTTAGAAGTATATCCAAAAGGTTAGAAGTGTGATATATATGGACATTAGTAATACATTAGCATTTTTGTATGCTAAAGCAAAAAAGACAAAGCAAGAAAATGCTAATTAAAGGGAAAGGTGCGGAGCAAGCCGAGTATATATGGCCGGCGAGCTTCCGAACTGTGATGACAGCGACTTTGACGGTGGGGACTCGAACCAAGGGACCGATCACAGTGGCGGCGGAGACGACTTCAACCCCATCGACGTGCTTTTGGTCGCGGTAGAGACCACCGCCTCGACGAACTCTCTCTTGGGGACGGCGTGGCTTGGAACGCGGTGAAGGAAGCAGATCTGTGTCGCGGTGTTACCCTGGCAACAGAAACAGGACACAGCTCGCGGACATGCGAATGATGCATGCGCGAAAACGATGGCGTTTCCTGAACAAGACGGCTGACGACGCGTCGCTACTGGCGGGTCCATTAGAAAAGGAAGAAAGAAAGGGCGTCGACTCATGGAGCTCCGGCGGGAAGGAAGAAGAAGAAGAATTGGACGGCGACTTTCATGGCTGGCGTAACTCCTCTCGCGGTGGCCGGCGCAACGCTCCATAGGCCCGAGGAGAGAGCGCCGATTCATTCTGGTGATGCATGGAAGCTTCTGGAAGAAGCGGAGGAAGGAGAGAGCTAGGGTTGCTGGGAACTCACTCCACTCTCACTTTGTTTTGTTGATCCGTGTGGGTTTTTGGGTGGAGAATAGGAGAAGAATAGTCTGGAATGTAGGGTTAAGAATGTGTTTTTATTTTTTTGGGAAGTATTTACATGTTCATTTTTTAAGAGTTTTCAATTTTTTTTTATTTGGTTGGTCTGGAAAATTGAAAATAGAAAACAAAATTATATGGTAATTTTTTTTTTGTTAAATCAAAAATTGATATTTATAGAACTCTAACCATAGGGTTTGATCAATGTTTTTTTTATGGAGCCGTAAGGTTTGATCATTGAATTAGAATTAATGTTATATATCATTATACACACATCACATATTTGTCTCACTTTTTTTTTGTTCACATGGTTTGCCAATGAGATTGAAAAGGAAAAAATATTGATTGCTTATTTATTTTTTTTTATGGTGAATTTGTTAGAGGACGGGATGGAACACAACATTAAAGGTTGATGGCTTATTTCACATTAAAAAGAAAAACTTCCATAATTGATTAGGTGGACCTTTTAACTGAAATCCAAATACACAACTTATTGTTTTTTAACTGAAAATGTACTTGTGTTGTTGTTGTGTACCTCCTTGACACATTCCCTTCTCTACTTAGCATCGTCCCATGGAAAAATAAAGAGCGCAGAGCCCCAGCCCGACCTATAGTGCGGGTACTATAATGTAAAGCGAGGAGTCGAGCCTAAATTGGTGAATTGAAGACACTATTGATCCACCAAAGACTTGATTATGGAAGAAAGGCCTTCTCATGCCCTAATACTCCTTTGTGGAAACTTAGAACATAAGAAAGTGTCTTTAGGATTAAGATGACTCTGTCCTAGCTAGACTAAGTCACAACTATCTTTGTACACTATAAGTGAACACAAATTAATCTCTTTTAATATTGGTGAATTTTTTGTTTGTGTCACAATTATGAAGTATAAATTTTACAATGTCATCTTATTATATGTTATCATATAAACAAAATTGGTTGAGTCTTTCTTTCACTACTTCAAAAGTCTTATAATTAGATGACAGGGTAAAACTCTTAACACTATTAATAAATATAAATTAAATGAGTTTAGAATTTTACTTATTATATTTTACTCATGTTTTAAAAACAAATTTAAAATGTGAGTTTAAATTCAATTTTAAAAAATAAACGCATAACAAAATTTGTTTGACAACGTCATTTTAATTTTTTTTATATAATTTAAAATAAAAATCCTTTTGGTTAGTTGTTTTTTTAAATTATGTATATTTTTCATTTGAACTTTCTCCCTTCTCACATTTCATCATAAAACTTGCATTCGTGGTCTTAATGGTTAACGTTAAAAGATATATAACCATAATAACCACAGTAGAAAGAAAACAAACTATGAACATTCCATCACAAAACCACCAAACAAAACTATCACTAAAAGAAAAAAATTAAGAGAGAAGGGTCAATATCATGTATGAAACTTAAGAGAGAGAGGGACACAAAATGAAACTAAAAAAATAAAAAAAATGAATAAAAATGAGAGAATGGCATCCACAAGAGTCTAATAGAGTTCTAAGTAGGGCTGTCAAAATGAGCCCAGCCCGTTTACCCGGTTAAATGGATAGATTTTACATAGAAAAAATAAGGCAGCAAAAATTTGAAAAAAAATTGGTCCAGCCCGTTAGGCCCACGGGCTAGCTCGTGAGTCCGTGAATTTTTTTTAATTTTTTGAATTTTTTTTTGAATATTTTTAATTTTTTTTAAAAAAAATAAACGGGCTAGCGGGTCGGCCCATATAGGCCCGCGGATCGCCCATAAACGAGCCAGACCCTAAAAATAAGCATATTTTTTGCCCGACCCGTTTAGGTACGCGGGCCTAGACTGGCCAGCCCAGCCCGTTTGATAGCCATAGTTCTAAGTTAACAAAAACACCCTAATTACAATTTATGCCATCGTGTTTCTTATTCTATTTCTAAACAATAAAACTCAAAACATACTTTAGATGTTTTCTGTTTTCTATCTTTATTCTACTCTCATGCCCATGCTTGATGAGTATATGTTAAAATATTTTCGATGTGCCAGAGAAGTTGATTTTAAAAAGTCAAGTCAAAGTTGATAAGAAAAGAAATATCGGTGTTAAGATATATAATATTCTTGAATCATAAGTTATTATTTTAGTGATGATTATATTAATGAGCTAATGATATAACGGGATATAATTCTTTTTTTTAGGGGTAACGCAATTTAAAATTTTTAAATAATAGATGATGTTAGTTGTATATTAATTTCTACTAAATTCATATTTTTGATGCTATTGTTACTTATATTCATTTTAATGTATTAAATATATAAGTTGAATATGTTAATGCAGTTTCAAAAACCACTATTTTACCAAAAAAATGATGTGCAAAAAAAAAAACCATTATAAGCACTTACTAAAATTAAAGACCACTATATGTAGTTAAAGTTGTCATAAAATAAATAAATTATGTTTACCTTATCATGAATTTCATATCTATATTATTATGGATGTGATGATATTATTTACTAATGTTGTCAAATGGGCTAACTTGAGCATTTAAACTCAACCCATTTAATCTGTAGGTTAAACGATATGGGTTAAATGGATTTTTATTTATTGTGGACTATTTTTTTATACGTTTAGTCTGTCTATTAAGTGTGGATAAATGGATTAACTCGTGGACCAAGCCTATTTGAACGAGTTTTTTTTACTTTTTTGCCCCTGTTATTAGAACAAATTACCAAAATACCCTCGTTTCAAAACATATAACCTAACTACCCCTGTTTCGGCTGACGTAGATGCCGCAAGACGCGTGGATGTCCACGTCAGATTCGCCAACACGGTTGGCGATTTTAGAGCAATATAGAAAAACGCCATTTCACTGAATTCGCCAATACGGTTGGAGAATTTAGAGGAAACCCACAAACCCGTAAAACACTGAAACCGCCAACATGTTTGGCGAATTCAACCTAAATTCGCCAACCGTGTTGGCGAATCAATCCCCGCGTCCACATAAGTTTACCCCTTCCCCCCAATTCTCCAACGCTCCTCTCATTTGCTAAAATTCATCCTATCCCTTACCCACTACCACCATACCCTCACCCTTACCCAGTGTCCTCATACCCTTACCCATCTCTGCCACCATACCATTACCCTCCCTCATACACATATACTTATCCGTACCAGGCTGCCACGTCGGATCCTGACCATAGACCACCACATGGCTCGTGATAGATAGGCGATATTGTATGGTTTATTAGTTTTGTTTAGGGTTTCCTGTTAGTAAGTTGGATTAGGGTGTTGACATTTTCGCTTATCATGTCAACTTATTATATGACAGTGTTTATTGTTTATCGTTTATTGTTGTTCGACCCCCGTACTTGATATTGTCGGCTTGCTGAGTCATTTGTTTTCTCTTTCAGTCAGTTTACGCTGGTATAAGTTTTTCAGATTACAACATTGACCATGATAATAA
The DNA here is from genome assembly GCA_003254905.1 of Nissolia schottii. NCBI lineage: Eukaryota > Viridiplantae > Streptophyta > Magnoliopsida > Fabales > Fabaceae > Nissolia > Nissolia schottii. Next base: position 483,468 of record QANU01015176.1, read on the forward strand.
ATTGCAATGGGAGTCGTAATTCAAAATATCGTTACATATGTTTTCAAACAAAGCATACAAAAATCATAAGACTGCTAATGCTCAGATGGTGGATCAGTGCGCGACGGCCTATGAGCTGGATCAGACTGGCCAGCCTGCGATGGATAATGTGGGGGCGGCGGGTAAGGATATGAGTGGTAAGACTGTGATGGTGGAAGTGATGGATAAGGGTAATGGTGTGGGGGTGGTGGGCAAGGCTATGGTGATGAGGGTGGGTAAGGGTATGGTGATGGGGGTGGGTAAGGGTATGATGGTGGTGGTGGCTCTGTAGGTGGTGCTGCAGGTGCTACAGTAGACTCATGCTGACTGGACTCTGCGGGCTCAGTTATCTCTACCCGTCTTCGGCCATCAGCTAATCCACGCCTTCTTTTGCGGCGTGGCCTCTGATCGCCCTACTCATCGGGCTCTGCTGGCGAGGGAATGGAAGCCGCAGAAGACAGAGCTAACTACTCCAAGCCAATCCGGTCATGCTCCTGGATGGCTGAGAGTATAGCCTCCGCTGATGCTCAGAGCTTGTCCATGCTGAATGAAGTAGAATGAGGGTCCGCAGTCCAAGCCAACTGCTGCTCCGCAGTGTCACCTTGGACAAAGTTAAACACAATTAATTATCAGTAATGGTGTGAAATAAATGGTTAAAATAAACATAATTATTGATGTATAACTTACCACAGCTCCTATCGGCGCCAAAGCGCGACCGATCCACCGTCTCGTGATCCTCTTGTACCATTGGATATACTGCGAGCGTGCAGTGAGAGGCTCGGGCAATGGTGCCTGGGTGGCAATCCGTGCGGCCCGATCATCCCAATAGCCGATGTACTGGCAATGCACAATCCACACATGCCACAACAACAGCAACTTATACATACAACAGCCACATTATAGGGTTTATAGTTTTGGTATAGAGTTTAGAGTTTTGGGCTAGCATCTAGGGTTTAGGGGTTTGGGTTTAGGGCTAAGGTTTAGGATTTTGGGGACACGGTTACAATTTAGGGTTTACAGTTTTCTGTTTAGGCTTTAGGTTCTGGTTTTATTTGTCTGGGGTTAGGGTTACGGTATTAGGTTTTGTTTAGTTTTAGGGTTTTGGGCTAGAGGTTTGGGATAGGGATTAGGGTTTACGGTTTACGATTTTTTGGGATATGGTTTAGGGGTTATAGTTTTGGGATAAGGCTTAGAGTTTTGGGATATGGTTTTAGGGTTTAGGGGGTTGGACAAGGGTTCTAGGAGTTTGGGCCAGGGTTTTGTGCTAGGGTTTAGGCTTTGTCATTAGGGTTCACAATTTTTTGCGTTGGGTTTAAGGCTATGGGTTTAGGGCTAGGGTTTTAGGTGTTAGGGATTAGGGTTTAGGGTTTTGTGCTGGGGTTTAGGGTTAGGCTGTAGGGTTTACGTGTTGTATGTCAACAATCCATGCATGCAAGATATAACAAATACAACAAGAATTTATTCATTCCCTAAATCTATACAACATGCTACAACAACAACAACAACAACTTAGGCGCACAGCAATAGCATACAAATTATATTACAGTAATGCAGATAACAACTCCATACATATAACATACAATTTTATAAACAGAAAAAAAAAAAACTACAATGTTATAATCAGCAAGAAAAACTATTGATTAAACTAATAAATATTGCATAAGTAAAAACTTACAAATACTGATGAACTGATCGAAGTGGTGCAGCGGCCGCGGCAGGTGCTCTGGAATTCTAGAGAGAGGAAATTTTAGAGAGATAAAGTGAATTTTAGCAAATGAGAGAAGTGTTAGAGAATTGGGGGGGGGGAGGGTAAACTTATATGGACGCGGGGATGGATTCGCCAACACGGTTGGCGAATTCAAGTTGAATTCGCAAACCTTGTTGGCGATTTCAGAGTTTTACGGGTTTGTGGGTTTCCTCTAAATTCGCCAACCGTATTGGCGAATTCAGTGTAATGACGTTTTTCTATATTGCTCTAAAATCGCCAGCCCTGTTGGCGAATCTGACGTGGACGTCCACGCGTCTCGCGGCGTCCACGTCAGCCGAAACAGGGGTAGTTAGGTTATATGTGAAATGGGGGTATTTTGGTAATTTGATCCAACAGCAGGGGCAAAAGAGTAAAAAACTCCTATTTGAACACTTAAAACTATCAAACGGACTAATTAAGCTCATTTAAGCCCAATTTGTGGTTAAATGAATTTTTAATTCTTTGCGGGCGGGTGTTTTATTTTTCACGAGCAAGTTTTCTTGTACATATAGCCCACTCATTTAATGCTTATAAACGAGTCAATCTGTGAGCTGGACCCATTTTGATAGCCCTATTATTTGTTATTTGCAAAATCAACTTATTTAAAATATTTTTCTTCATAAATAGCAGGGTTAGTCAGACGCATTATATGTCTGCTAGAATAATTGAACACAATTCTTCAACTTACCCACTCAACACAAGACCAAAGTAGGTGACACTTAAATTACTAGCTCTCAATATTTTTTTAAAAATGTTTACTCATGAAAATGTGTATATTTGACTATGTTAACGAAAAAATTTAACAAGAATAAATTTACTCTTTAAATCATTTTGGAATTCTGAATACTCGTTCATTTGGTTAAAATCACCGTTAAAACGAACTAGAAAGAATATATATTATATTATATCAATTTATTTATTCATTTGAGTCATGCGCTTAATAAATAATGTTCAAAAGATATTTTAATTTCATGCACATTTACATTATTCTGTTTTGTATAAAACATTAAATTTTATTCCTATAACTACATATCTAATCTACAAGCATCATAATCATTTGGTACAATTTTAATTTATATTGTGTAGCATTTGCGTGTGTTTAGCATGGGCTACTACCTATGAAGCATGGATACTTCATGGCACTGTTGTGTCTTCGTGTTCGACAAACCGAGGACACTGATACACAAAGACACTCGTTCAGCATGTAACATCCCGATTTTTTCCCTTACGAAGATTTTGCATGATAAATAAATAAGAATAAATTAATAAGATTGGAAAATTTAATCATTAACTTTAATCTTTAAAATATTAGCTAAAAATAGTAATTGGGCGATTTCGTGGACTCTTGTGAGGTCTGAATCGATCTCCGGTTAGTATTAAAATTTAATTACGACTCAAAGGAATCCGTAAAATACACTAATATGAAAATAAATTTAAGAATGCCCAAATAAAATTAAGTAAGTAATAAGGAAAATTAGTGGGTCATAACGGTATGTTCGGAATATTTTTCAGACAGTCGTACGCGAAGTACCGAGACTGCAAACGACAAAACATGATCAAAATGGTACCAGAGGGGGTCGTCCATATCCCTGTCACGATTGGCAGGGATATTTTCATATATATATATATATATGTATATATTTTATTATTATATAATATAATAATAATAGTGAATAGTAATAATAATAATAATAAAATAATATTAAAAATCTAACTGAGGCAACATGATGCACCGCCTCAGGTCCTTATAAGCCTTTGAAGGCATATATGGCCTTTGAAGGCATCCAGCAGCAACCGTGGTTGCTTAAAATTTATACTGCTAAATTTATTTTTGTTCCGTTCGTGCGCTCTGCGGTTACGCTGTTGGATTCAGGAAAGATAGCACGATCATCTCAAGGTTTGCGGGAGTCTTTTCTCGCAGCTTTCAGAATGCTTAAAAAGTGGGTAATCCTATACCCACTGTCTATGTGGTTTATTATAATGTTTTCTATATGTTTATATGAAAATATAACGTAGTAGATTTTATGTGAAAAATATGTTTACTATGAGGCATAGATGATTTTAGGCATTTTTGTGGTTAGAAAAATATAACTATATTTGTGAGTAATCATGACTTATTCATCTCCCTGATGATTATTATGTGTCATATGCATGCTATAGGAAAAACCAACGCAGTAGATTTTATGTAAAAATTATACTTATTATGATGCATGAATGGTTTAGTACATTTCTGAAAATAGGAACTTAGAAAGTTGTATTTGCAAATAACTGTGAATCTGTTGTGTTTATAAAGCATGCATCATGAGGGCTTAGATCACTAGAAGGTATCACCTAATGACTAAGGAGATCATAATGAAACCTAGGAAGCAATGGTATGGTCTAAAGAAAAGATAAACGTGAGTATGGTCAATGGTACAAAAAGGAATTGTGACAGAAAGAGTAAACGGATAAATGGTTCGCTTCCGGCTTAGCCCAAATGAAGGCGGCCCCTCGCCACCCGGTAAGGGGTGGAGTCATGTTACCTCGAGGAACAGGCAGAAAAGGCAGGTCGTATACCGTCATGCGGGTCGACGGGCCCGGGGTGTACGAGGAAGTATGGACAAACTGAACACACCGAAGGAAGTGTGGATAGACAAAATGTGACAGAACGCACCAAAGGAAATGTGGACAGACAGAATGTGAGAGAGAGCTTTGCATGCATGAGATATGTGATGAATGGTTAAGTGTGTAAGTATAGATGTGTACTAGTATCTATGTTTAAGTTACGTGGGTATGTGATCAGAGGACATGATACTTGAACGGTCAGGAATAGAAAGCCGAGAACCTATAAATAGGTAAAGTAAGATTATATTTCCTCGATCACCTAGTAAAGTAGATAAAGCCATTCAGGACCTAGGCCAAAGATAATAAATAGTAGGAAGTCTAGTATGTATGATCACTTAGAGACCTCCTCAGTGGCCTGGAAGATAACCAAGAAAATGAACGTTAGGTAACGCTAAGGAACCCCACTGAGGACTAAGAGTTCTCACCCCTACTCGGTTATGGATCCAAGAGTGCACAATGAATGGATTGAGGAAAGGGACGTGTGGTAGATACGAAAGGACAGCAACAGAGGCGCTTAAGAGGAACAACAGACACCCACCAACGCACCAAGGCGATTGATGATGTTTTGCATGATGTATTAGAGTTAGGATTGCTGTGAATTCTGTTAATATGTACTAGTATAACAATATGCGACTATATGTTGGACCTTGACTATAATGATAGGTATATATTTCTTCATATTCCATATTGGTTGTTACCTAACTTACGTTAGACGCTAGCGATTGTTGTTATACGTTTCCTTAATCACACACGGCTCCTAATTTATAAAATGTTAAAGCACACAAACGTTTTTCAAATGGGTCCATATTTTCAAGTAAAAACTATTTGTAAAGGTAAAAGTAAGGGCTAAAGGTAACACCACACAACAGATAACAATCCTGTGAGCATTGCTTACTACCATGGAAGTGAGCAGTTAGCAGGGGTGTTATACAGCACATGTGTTGCACATGTTCGAAAATGCCCAAATAAAAAAATTTATAATTAGCCGTATTCAAGTGTGTCTAAGCTATATCTGAATGTTTTTTGAGCCGTTTCTGTATCGTGTTCGAGTAAAAAATATTTTAAACATTAAATAATTTACAATAATATGAATATTTGGAAAATTAAGAAATATTGACACATGAAAATGTCTTAATGTTTCATATATTTTGAAAAAAAATTAGAAAGTATTAAAAATTAGTTATTTGATATTAATAAAAGTATTAGAATATTAGTATAAATATTTAATTTTATACCTATATATGATATGTCATGTCTAGTAAAATTTTGAAATTGATGTGTTAATATGTCGTGTGTCATGTGTGTCTTGTATCCGTGCCGGTATCCGTGTTTCTTAGTAACACAGTTAATTTAGATATTAGAAATGAGATGTAGTTCGGTTGGGTTGGAGCCGTTGGATGAATCACATCGTATAGTAGCGGGGGAAGCTTGCCCAATGCACGTCCGTCTGCACTTATTCTGTTTGTGGAATCTGTTCTGAACTCTTGGGGGTCATCTGACACCAATGCCTCTCTATAATGCGCCCCCCATACTTTTCTCTCTCATTCACCCGCCCCAACCTCTGCACCGCAGGGATCACACCATTCCCATGGTTCCTCTGTATTCCTCATATTTCAAAATAATTTTTTCAAATTTTATAATTTTCCCTCACAAACTACCTACTATACTTATCTTTCTATTTTTTAGCATGAAGTAAATAATTTAGTCTTTAGATTGTCTTAGTTTTTTCATAAAAAAATATTGCCTTAGTTTTAATTTATATAGTTTTTCTAAAGCGTCATTCTTTCGTTTTAATAAAACTAATAAATCAAAATTAATTATTTATTATCAATCAAATTTTATCAAAAAGTTATGAATTTTAATTTAATTAAAAATTCATTTATTATTTAATATATGTTTAAAAATTATTTCATTTCTCAACTCTATGATCACTAGAGAGTGATGATAAATTTATTTAATATAATTATTAACATATAAATTAATATTAAGCTATTTTTAATATTTTTATATAATAACTATCTAAATAACATACCAATGTGTATTTTTATTAAAAGTCATATCAATGTTGAATTATTCTTTTAATTAAAATGAGAAAAGGGTATTTTAGGAAAGTTACATTAAAATTAATAGAAGTGGGAGTGTTAATAGACAAAGAAAAGTAATAAGAGGTGTGTTACTAAAACTCATTTGATGTTGGACATTGTATTCACTCACTTGTCATTTATCATTAAATAAGATTTTAATAAGACTTATAACCCATTAATTCTCATTTAATAACCCATTAATTCTCATTTAATAATAAATGATGAGTAAATCAATGTGGCATTTCACTCAAAATAAATATAAATAACATCTTTCGAGTGACAATAGTAGCTCTCTAACTGAAATTTTTATCCCAAATCCAATAAAATATAATAATACATCGATCTTGGCATAAGAAGTGGAGGTGAGGATGGTTGTAAAGCTAGTAAGTGAAAAGTTATACCTACCCTTATATTATTAATAGATTGCATGATGCGTAGGTTCTACCAAAGATCTAAATACGATCACTTAAGTTATAACACTTTATACCATATATAATAAACCTCAGGAATGATAGATCAGATTAGAGAAATGATAGGATGATAGCTACTTAAATTTAATATAACCACATTCATAATTGAGTGAGATTTATTATGGTAAGACTTAGAGTGAACTTTATACTTTTGTGAATGTGATTGTCTTAAAGTTATCTCAAATAATTGTCACTCACTACAATAAATTAAATCTAAGACCACCTTTTTTTATTTATTATTAATTACACTTAAAAGTGTGTCATTTGATGTACACTCCATAGCCTAAGGTTATCCTCAATTAGGCAACCTCAACAAAGTGTATCCTTGACTGTATAATATACTACAAGATATACTATACTTTTAACAAGTGTTGCTTTTTAACAAAAATTACACTTTTAAAGTTAATGTATCATTTTTGTGAGGTGACCTAATTAAATGTAGTCTTAAATTTTATGATGTATAACTTTTGGTCAATAAAAATGTTGTCTTTTATATCTAATGTCACATTTTTCAATTGTAGTTAATAACAAAGTTTGACTTTAGGGTATGTTTGGATGGATGACTATCCATGGAAAGGAAGGAAGGGAAATGCCAATTATCTAAAATGTGTGTTTTGGAGTAATATTTTATAAAGGAATGGAATAATTGGGGATGGACAAGAAGTCCTCTCTTTGCCATTGAACTCTGCAAGTTTGTTGCCCCTCAATGTGGTTGGTCAATGAGGGACACATGAATTTTTTTTTCATCTCTAAACATAATTGAATTACTTTTTTAACCTTTAAAACACACAAATTTATTATTGTTGTATCACATAATACAATAAAATTGAAAAATAAAATTCATCTCTTTTTTCATTTCATTCTCTTATTTACAATTACCAAGCAAAGATGAGAGAAATCTCTTTCTTCATTAAACTCTCAAACAATAGAGTGACATGAAATTATCTATTCCATTCTTCATCCTTCCATGCCTTGTCATTAATGACCCCTCCTTTTTATTGTCTAAAAAACTTTCAAACATAATTTTAAATTAAATTTTTATAATAAAATGTACCTTTAGCCAAATTTCTTCCTGTAACCATAGCATTTTTAGTTAGATTATTCATCATATATTAGCACTTTGTAGTTTAGATAACCAAAACACACTTTTTAGTTTGTTAAGTGTTATGGACTGAGCCATGAAGGCCCATCCAGGAAGATTGTAACTGAAGGTCTGCGGATCAACCCGACCCGAAACCTGTCGTTGAGCATCACTTGGAGGGTTCGCGAATTAACTCAACCTGACTCGAGCAACTCCTTAACGGCTAGCAAGATTCTCGTCCCGAGATGTACTCTTCCCAACGAAAAATGCGTCGTGATCTCCGAAGATGGAATTAATGGAAAGATCCCCGGAGCAGCGAAAGTCACGAACGCCACCCAGGTATTTAAACCTAATCAACACACCAAGTATGCCTAGAACCCAACTACTTGGATTTCACTACAACATCGAACCTTTCCTGACTTGAGCATCGGAGTCCTTGCAGGTACCCGTTCTGGCGACCCCGAACCTGCGGAGACGCTCCAGGATCCTAATTGTACTCCTTCGGGACATTGGCGCCGTCTGTGGGGATTTCCTCGGCATCCCACACCTTGTTTGGAACCTGAAGCATCCCTGCCACCATGCCCCCCAAACTCACCAGAAAAACCTACCGTGCTGCAACATCCAGGGAAACTGGCGGATCAGTCTCCGTAGGGACCCATGCACCTCCCTCCCAACCACCCCCGCCTCCTGAGCGCACAACAGCCCCATATCTCCCTGAACAAAACCTACTTCCACCATAGTTGAAAGCTTTTTACACTCTCGTCGTTTTATATATCCTACTTTATAGCTTTCAAATCCCTCAAGGGATTCAATTGCAGTATAGTAGGGTATAGTCGTATTCACAGGGAGTGGAATAAAGCCATTCTTGAGTTCCATTAATTAAACAATATGGTGGATGATTTGTAAATTGATTTTTAAAATAAATAAATTAAACAAAAGGTAAAATGACATCGAGTGAAAACCAGATAGGAAAACTTGTTGGGAATTAACTTGTAATACAATTTTCATATATCCATTAACTCAATGCATATGAATTATCAATTCCTTTGATTCTTCACCACCAGTTCTTATCTTATTCATCTCTTTCAAGCATGAAAAGATCACTCAGTTTCCTTTGTCATTTTGTCAATCTCTTGCGCAAACTAACAAAGCAAACCGATATATGATTTCGAGTGTTAAAATGACGAATAACCCTAACTCTATTTCTAGAAATTAGGAATATTAGATGATTTGATCTAGTTCCAACTTAATGAATGCAATTCTCACTCACAAACAATCAAGTTTCAAATCATGTTTTAGGTAGCTAAGCTAAAACAAGCGTTAAGTACAAGATCAATCATGCAAATCATGGAATATTATAGATTCATATATAAAAGAGTTAAATGGATACAATCAAACCATAATACTTGTCAAGATCCCAACAACAAGAGGATTATAAATCCATCTTACAAGAAGAAATCAAAGAACAAGGTGATGGACGCTCACCATGACACGTTCTCACGCCGCCATGGTGAGTGCTGCCATGCTGCTCGACCTCTCTTGGCTTCCTAGTGTTGTGCTCTAAACTGTATGTGTGTTTCTCTGTTCTACATGGAATGGGATTAGAGCCCTCAAATCGTGAGTTGAGGCTCTATTTATAAAGTTTTCAGGCTCAGTTTGCTGAGCGGATTCAGGGGATTGCTGAGCGGTTTCAGGGTGGTTTAGGATTTATTCATCTTGAAGTTACTTCACCCTTAAGCAAGCTCTTTGGGAACAGAGGTCGCTGAGCGACTCTATGAGGGCGTTGAGCGGCCTGAATCTTCAATTGGTTGCTTAATTCTTCTTGCTTCTGAGCCCTTTGCTCCATGCCTTATATCTCTATGGGAAATTGACAAGAGTTGCATTATTTCACTTATGTGCATCCATGCTCTTGAACTATACTAAATTTATACAAAAGTGAGGAAATTGTTTAGTGAATTCATATAAAACAATGCAGATAAGTGTCATTTTAACTTAGGAAAATACCAAAATATGGCACTTATTAACCACCCAGTCCACCAGTAACCTATGGATACCAATCTGTTTCCTCCCCTGACCTTGCTGATGTGGTTCGGACCCAGGCAAATAAAATTGAATGCTTGGAAGCAGTCCTATTACAATTAGCCCAAGCAGAAGAGAAAAGGAAAAAGCAAAGAGAAATCCGTGTGGCAGCTGACAAAGCCAAGAAAGACGCAGAGAGGAGACAGAAACATGTCATACTAGAAGCCTACGAGAGAGAGCGTCACATCGACGGTCTTAATCGTAGTGATGGCCACAACCAGTCGCGGACAAACGAAGAAGCCTAAGAATCTGTGTACAAGGCGTTCGCGGAGATTAACACAGAAAAGGTGCGTACAGGATTAAAGAAGCCGAAAGGGAAGGATAACCACCCTTTTGTCGAAGAAATTCTTAATACGATGTCATCACACGAATTCCGTCCTCCTATGGACATGGAACCGTATGACGGAACTACAAACCCTTAGCATCACTTAGGTGTTTTTGGTCAAAGGATGATCATGGATCCCCTGATGCCATATAATGTAAATCCTTCCCTGTAACCCTGAGGAAACGATCACTGGTTTGGTTTAATGAACTCCCACCAAAGTTCATCAGATGTTTTGACGATTTAGCCGAACGCTTCCTGGCTAATTTCACCACGAGGATAACAAAGCCTAAGACGACAGTAAGCCTCTTAGGCGTGATATAGAGAGGATATGAATCCCTCCCTTAATACCTAGACCGTTTCTATGAGGAATGCGCACAAGTTGAAGACTTGCAGCCATAGGCAGTGTTGATGGGCCTGACTAATGGGCTCAAGAAAGGGAGCCCGTTCTCAAAGAACTTGTCCAAAAGACCACTGCGGGGCTTAATAGAGATACAAGAATGAGCTGAAGAGTATCTATATCAAGAAGAGGGCATGCAAGCCATAAAAAGTGACCTTACCCACGACGAAACCCGAGACGGAGGAGAGGGCCCGAGGAAAAGGTTCAACCAACCAATGGGTATAGACCGTCCACGAAACGAATGACCGCGGATCGTGAAGAAGGGACGTTACACAAACTACACTCCTATTACCATATCGCTCACACAACTGTATAGAGAGATCCAACATAAATACGGATTCCTAAGGCTAAAACCAATCCGGTTGAGGCCAGGGACAGACACCACCTTGTTCTGCGCCTTTAACGACTCACACCGTCACAACACAAAAGACTGTGTAAATTTGAAAGACAAGGTCAAAACCTAGGTTTGTGGAGGTAAGCTCAAAAGATATGTTATACAAGAAAGGAAAAGAAAAATGGAAACCAGATATTCAGAATGGAGAACCTACTCCAGAGACAACCGTAGAAGGGAAGATTATCCCAAAGACCAACGAAATAGAGAATATAGGAGAACAAAAACCATCAGGGTAATCCATACAATAGCTGGTGGATTGCAGGAGGAGGTTCCACCAGGTCAGCAAGGAAAAGACATCTCTACGAGGTGTTATATATCAAAAATGAGGCAGATCACAAATTTTGCGGAATTAGAAGCTTCCCTGACATCACCTTTACTAGAGAAGACTTCGCCCACACCACCCCAATGCACGATGACCCAATGGTGATCTCCGCCTCCCTGGTAAATGCTGAGGTCAGAAGAGTCCTGCTAGACCAACGAAGCTCTGCAGATATTATTTTCAAACGATGCTTCATCAAATTCGACTTAAAAAATTCAGACCTCGATCATTACCCAGAAGATCTGGTAAGCTTTTTTGGAGAGACAGTTACTCTAGATGGATATGTCTCCCTATATTTGACATTAGGAAGCGAACCTTCCACGAGGATAGAAAGGGTAAAGTTTTTGGTGGTTGATAAGCCTTCAGCTTACAACATCATCTTAGGACGACCCACGTTAAACACAATCAATGATGTCATATCCACCGCAACCCTCACAATGAAGTTTCTGACTATGGATAATCAAGTAGCCACGATACATGGAGACCAAGAAACTGCTAGGAGATGTTACAATACCAGTTTCCAGATACAGAGTTCACGAAGTTGTCCACGGAACAACAACAAGCCTCGGTCATTGCAGGTGATGCTGACTGAAATCTTCATTGCGAATCCTCCCCAGCAGGAGAAACTAGAACCCAAGGGAGAATTACAACCTGTTCAGATAGGTCTTAACCCTGAATAGGTTACCTTCATCAATAAAAACCTTCCCCAACAAACAAAGGACCAAGTTATCACCACCCTTCGCCGGAACGCGAACTTATTCGCGTCGACCGGTTCTGACATGCCCAGGATCGATCCTACACTTATGGGGCATAGATTAGTGATCATACCTGGAACAAAGCCAGTGAGATAGAAAACAAGGAAAATGAGCTCGGAAAAAGCTCTTGAGGTACAGAAACAAGTGCAGGCGCTTAAAGAGGCAGGCTTCATAGAAGAAATCGTGTACCCCACGTGGTTGTCCAATGTAGTAATGGTTCCCAAACCTGGGGGAAAATGGAGGATGTGTGTGGACTACACAAATGTCAACAAAGCCTGTCCCAAGGAAATCTTGACTTTTTGGATGCCTACGCGAGATACAATCAAATCCCCATATACCATACAGATGCGGAAAAGACGGCATTCATAACACCCATAGGAAATTACTATTACAAGGTAATGTCATTTGGGTTGAAAATGCATGAGCCACTTAACAGCGAACAATGGACAAAATTTTCGTCGACCTGGCTGGAGATCTGATTAAAGTCCATGTGGATGACATGATAGTGAAATCGTCTGTAGAAGTCAAAATAACATTCGACTTGGACACATTCTTCCGCACCCTACGCCATAATAATCTTAGGCTAAATTTGGCCAAATGTGCCTTTGCGGTGGAAGCAGGAAAATTTCTAGGATTCATGATAACACAACGGGGAATTGAGGTGAACCCAGAAAAATGCAAAGCCATCATGAACATGAGACCTCCAACCACAATCAAAGAAGTACAGGGCCGAACGGGAAGGATAGCATCACTAAACAGATTCATGGAATTCTCCGCAGAAAAAAGCTCTACCCTTCTTCAAGCTTATGAATAAGATCAACTCTTTCGAATGGATGGAAGAGTACGAGCTAGCTTTAAATGAATTCAAAGCCTATCTATCACAACCACCCATCCTAACAAAACTAGAAAAGGCGAAAAGTTATTCCTATATTTCTCTGCTTCCGAAGAAACTGTGGCGTCAGCACTTGTGAAAGAGAAAGGGCAAACTCAGTTTCCCATATACTTTACTAGTAAAGTTCTACACGGAGCAGAGCTAAAATACCAGAAGTTAGAAAAACTGGCCTTCGCTCCACTCAACTCCGCTAGAAGATTGCAACCATACTTGCAATCCCATCATATAATGGTTAGAACAAATCAACCAATTAAACAAGTTCTCCACAAACCCGACCTGGCGGGACGAATGCCAACTTGGTCGGTGGAACTTTTCGAGTTTGACATTCAGTATGAACCACAAATCGCGATCAAGGCACAAGCCATGACTGACTTCATCCTTGAATTCACAGGGAATAACACATCCGCGGAAATAAATACGTGGACATTGTATGTTGACGAAGCATCAAGCATCCGCGAAAGTGGAGCAAGAATATTATTGGAAGGTCCCAACGGCCTGCAACTGGAGATGTCCGTAAAATTTGAATTATCAACCTCAAATAATCAAGCAGAGCATGAGGCATTGGCTACAGGTCTTAACCTGGCGAAAGACGTCGGAACAAGAAAGTTAGTAGTCTGCAGTGATTCACAAATTGTGGTCGCACAAGTTAAAGGTGAATATCAAGCGAAAGATGCCCACTTGGAACAATACTTGGGATTGGTTACGGGGATGTTATCCTCTTTCTAAAATTACAAAATCAAACATGTTCCCAGGAAAGAGAACGAGCGAGCAGACACCCTGTCAAAGCTAGCAAGCACCCGATCGGGTGGCAACAACAAAACGCTCATACAAGAAACCCTCCAGCACCCTTCTGTCACAACTAAGGTCAACCAGATTAAATCACAGGGAAGCTCGCCGGAATGTTGGACCTCACTATTCATTAAGATAGTCGGCGAAGATAAGTTGGACAGATTGAAGATAGGAGAATCAGAAGAAAAGTAGCCAGGTACACCCTGGTAGGCGGACAACTATGCAGGAGATCGGTGTCCCAACCTTTTCTCAAGTACGTAGAATCAAAAGGATACCCTACGTCTTAGAAGAGGCACACGAAGGATCATGTGGTCACCACATGGGAGGAAAAGCTCTTACCCTAAAAATACTCTGAGCACGCTTATACTGGCCTACCATCCAGAGAGACTCCGCAGACTATGTGAAGAAATGCAGAAGATGTCAAGAACACGCCTACTTCCACATAGCTCATCCCGCGGAACTGACATGCATGGCGGCCTCATGACCATTCCAAAAGTGGGGAATCGACATATTGGGACCATTCTTGGAAGCCACAAGCCAAAGAAAGTTCCTCATAGTGTCGGTTGTCTACTTCACCAAGTGGGTTGAAGCTGAACCCCTGGCGGCAATCACTTCTGTCCAGTGTAGAAGATTTGTGTGGAATAACATCCTCACAAGGTTTGGCATCCCAGAACCATTGATCTCCGATAATGGAACCCAGTTCACGGACAAGAAACTCACAACATTTTTACAGGGCTTTAAGATCAAACACCGTTTCTCATCCGTGGAACACACTAAGACCAATGTCCAAGCCGAAGCTGCTAACAAATTCATAGTAAAAGTGGAAAAGAAGACTAGACGATGCAAAATGACTATGGGTGGACGAGCTAGGAAGCCTCTTATGGGCTTACAAAACCATCCCCATTCAACAACATCCCACTCTCCCTCCAGGTTAGGATATGGAAGTGAAGCAGTAATACCGATAGAGATCGACAAAGCAAGTCCCAGGGTACAAGTCTTCTCCCCGGAGAAAAACGATCAAGCCAGGGCCGAGGAAATAAACCTGGTTGAAGAATGTAAAGATGAAGCCTGCATACAAGAAGAAGCTATAAAAAAGCAAGTCACACGGAGATACAACTCCTTCATAATCCCGTGGAAGTTTTCTCTAGGAGACACCGTCATGCGAAGGCCAAATATCGGCACTGAGACAATAGGACAAGGCAAGCTACACCCTAACTGGGAGGGTCCATACATAGTGACAGAAGAACTTGGACAAGGAGCATACAAGTTGTCATCCATCAACGGGAAAGAGATACCGCGAACATGGAACGCAGCCAACCTGAGAAAATTTTATTTTTAATTTATTAATCAGATAGTTCATTACAATCTCTATATTTTTTATTCTGCATAACCATTATACTGATGATTTAGGAGATGAAGCCATTATGAAATAACATATGCAGGATTCAGAGAACCTCTTACTGGCAAACACTAAAAAACTGCTGAAAAAATTCTCCCAAACTAATCACTCGGGCGTCAACAATAATCTGCAGAACATAACATCAATTAAGCCTGGTAATGAAACTTAGAGCCACAAAACCATTCTAAGTTATAAGCCTGGTCCAAAAAATAGAAAGGCACGAACTAAGTCATAAATACGAACACTTCCGCGAAATTGTATTCATCATCTGAAAACACGCAAAGTCTTGCAAAATTTTGACTGATATACACAGTACTACAAAGCAAAAAAACAAAAACAAGAGTCAAATTACACAGTACGAAATCACAAATCCTGAATGGTATCAGTCTTAGGATCATAACACTTATCAAGAGACACCACACTCCAAATAAACTCAGGAGCGATATGCTTGACTTGACCCATCATAGTTTAAAAAGCTGCATCCACAGCCTCCTTGGACAACTTCAAGCAAGCGCCATACTCCTTCTTGGCTTCCTCACACTGGACCAAACAAGAATCATATCCCCTCCTCGCTATTTCGACTTCCTGCTTTATCTCCTCCAACATCACAGCCTTCTTTGCTGCCAAGGCGGACTTTTCCTCCGCCACGGCTTCAAACATCCTCGATCTCTCCTTGGAAATAGCCAACTATGCCCTCAACTTCTTTATCTCATCCTCTATAGCAACTTTTTCCTCGGAGTAACGACCCGTAACCTCCTTTAGCTCGCGTTTTCCCAACGGAGGTTATCCACCTCCTCAAGATTAGCACCATGATCAAAGGCATACTTCAACAACCCAGTAGCTTTTTACAAAAGGCGAAAACTGCGAGCAAATGCCTCCCCTGTGGAAACTCCTTCGCTCTCGACCCTCCTCGTACAGATAGCTCTTGTCAGAAATTAGCATGAAATTTACACTTTTAGGCCATGCCTGGGCTAGATCACTCGAAAGGTGCCCACACTATCACCACAAAGGGCCTCCTCGAGTTCCACCTCCAGTGCGTTTCCGCAAAGGCTCCTCTACTTCTGCCACAGAATGCTCAGGAGAGGGTTCCACGAGAGCAGGAGGAGAAGGAGGGATTTCAGCAGTAACCCTTTGACCTTTCAGATCCTTGTTCACGGAAGCATTCAGACGCCGATTTAACTCCTTCAACTTATCCTTTGCTGACATGTTTCTGCAGATTCTCACACCTGCATAGACCACCAATAATCAGCACAAAGTATATATATACAATAAGCTTAAGAGCAACAAGCAAACAACAACTACCTAAGCTAGCTTCCGCGTCTAGCCCTTCCTCGACCTCTCTTAAATTCAAAGGTCCATCCTGAGCCAAAAAAAACTCCCTCTCATTAAGCTCTTCCGCAGATAAACTATTTGGTCGATGATGGTGGATATTCCTGTTCCAATAACAAGATATACCCACCACGGTATCTTGATCCCCCTCCCAGAATGCCTTCGTTCCCAGGGCAGTGAATACCTTGATGTATTTCTACTTGAACTCTTGGTAGGATTCCTCCCACCTGGTGAACACCCTTGTCCCAGAAATGCCCTTGAATGTATGCCAACTCCTATACCTAAACTGAGTCCTGGAACTATTCCCCCCTTTGGATTGATCAAGGTAAATAAACTCAAAAAAGTGTTTGGCAAAGGATCCACGCCAAAGATCCCGCACACCACTTCAAATAATCAGACTAAAGCCCAACCATTGGGATGAAGCTGCATAGGGCTAAAGGCAGACAACTACATCAACTCCTACTCAAAGTTGGTAAAGGGAAGCCTAACGCCTAAACGCGTAAACAACACCTTATGCATCCACAAAAAATGAGGAGTACCGCTATGCCTCAGTATACATACCCTCTCATCCGCCGAGGCCACCTCTAACTTATACTCATGATCCTCCACCCCTTCCTCGGCCAACTCCAACGCCTCATTTAGATGCTCAGTATGCTCTCCCCGGATGATAGAAGGGATGGCAAAGGCCTCCGGGTCTATCCACCCATAGGACAACCGCTCTGAGGCCCCCGTAAAGGGCGCGACCTTTTTAGGTCCTGAAAATTCTTTTTCAACTTCCCCATCACCGTAATCTCAGACTACTGGAAAAAGAAAAATAGACCACAAGATTTTCTTAACTTCTATGAGCAAAATCCCTAAAGACACTCAAAACCCCAGAAAACCACTAACAAAAAGCATTGCAGCATACACCCGCAGAGCTTGGAAGTAAAATGCACAAAACCCAACACAAAAATTGCAAAAATCCAAGAGAAGAAGAGTAGTAGATACTCACCAATGTTCTCCCATAAGAAATAGATCGACAAGCAAAACGACAAGCAACGATGCAGCCTCTTTACAGCAACCACCTCCAACAAACTTAAAGCACAACGCGAAATATAGGAAATAAGGAAGAAGAAGAAGAAGAAATGTTAATCAGGAAAACGAAGAAGATAATAAGTAAAAAAGCTGAGATAAGTCTAAAGGAAGCCATAGAAATAAAAAGAGGAAAAAGCAATGTGGCTTCGGGATTTGAAACGGTGGAAACCCAAGAGTTTCCCTCCAAGCCATCATTGCAAAACTGACACCTATTAGGGAAACACAAACGGCCACCAACTCATACACGTGTCCCTTAACAAGTGGCTCAATTTTCCTCAACAGTATGCATGTCTTGTCATACAACCTCCAAAAAGAAAAACCCTACTACCACCAACAAACCCTGCGGATGCCTCTCCACAGAGCCATCCGCAGCAGCACACAATGACAACTCAGACCATGGAGTCTCACACCACGCTCCGAGTTGGGGGGCTCTTGTTATGGATTGAGCCATGAAGGCCCATCCAAGAGGATTATAACGGAAGGTCCGCGGATCAACCTGACCTGAAACCTGTCCTTGAGCATCACTCAGACGGTCCACGGATCAACCCAACCCGACTCGAGCAACTCCCCAATGGCTAGCAAGATTCTCGTCCCGAGATGTACTCTCTCTAGCGAAAAATGTGCCGTGAATGCCGAAGGCAGAATTAATGGAAAGATCCCTGGAACAGCAAAAGTCGCGTATGCCACCCAGGTATTTAAACCTAATCAATGCACCAGGTATGCCTAGAACCCAACTACCTTGGATTTCACTGCAACATCAAACCTTTCCTGACTTGAGCGTCGAGTCCTTGCAGGTACCCATTCTGGCGACCCCGAACCTGCAGAGAAGCTCCAGGATCCTAATTGTACTCCTTCAGTACATGAAGAAAAACTTATGCGACGAAAGAGAAGTGTTTATACCCCAATTTATTGGACTAGGTTGATATTCTGCTTGTAGAAGTTTGAAATGGGTTGAATTTGCAAAATGATAAAAGTGTGAATTGTTGACCAACATCTAGGATAGGAATTGCCTAGTATTCGGGTTGTGGAATTTAGTACATTGGCCAGCGCTATTACATATTAAAAAGATGAATTATATTGACCATCGACAATTTTTTTTTTGGGTTTGCCCGCCCAGTTCCAAGGCTTCGCCTTGACTAATCTGGGTCGACCCGGGGTCACGCACTTGACTGTGGTAGGTGAGTCTCCCAGCGAGGATAAATGCGTACACAAGGTCTCGAACCCGAGACCTGCTTAATCAATATCAAGCCGCTTACCACTCGAACCAACCCCCGTTGGTGACCAACGACTGTTTGGTAAGCGTGATAAGGTCCGGTTGTTTCGAGAAAGAAAATTTGATTGAATAAGATTGAAATAATAATGTCCGATAATATATGACTTTATAGTATAAGGTGGTAAGCCAAATAATGAGGCTTGATTTGGTTAAAAAAAATTAAAGAAAAAAATTATTAGTGTTCGTCTTAAAATTTGTCACCATACTGTCAACTAATGATTTTATACGGTTGATTCGTGTGTACTCACATAGCTACTGTGTACAAAGATTTTAAACTACCTTGCACAAACATTTTAAAATATCGTTTACAATTCATTTTTAACTATTGTGCACAAACATTCATATGTACATGAACAAATATTTTTAACTAATATGCACAAACTTTTTATTATGTTGCACAAACATTTTTAATTATTGTACACAAACATTTTAAATAGTTAAAAATATTTGTGCACAATAGTTCAAAATGTTTGTGTACAACGGTAGAATCAGTGCACACAATGTGAAAGTGGACGGTGAATCCTACGTAGGTGGCGGTGACGATATTTGGGGTGTAGATGTAACACAACTCAAAAATTAAAATGGCTTTTGGTAAAAAAAAATTGAGAGGATATTTCATTAGATTGGCAAATTAAAAATTTGAGGTGTTCTTGATTTTAAAGTTGACTTATAATTTTTAAAAGTTTAAAAATTAATATAACCTTAAATTTTAATGGTTATTAGTATTATTTTTTAATGTTTATGTTCATTATTGTCATTTTACTTTTAAAGAACAACTTTATAATTTATTTACTAAAAAATTTATAATTTTAACTAAGTGCTACTATTATAACTTTTCTAAAGCAATTTTTAAAGAACCAAAAAGTTCAACAACTCACAAGAAATCACACAATTACCAAACCAAATCTAAGATTGATACTATAATGTTTAGTATAAGGCTTCATAGTGTAAGATGTGACGAAGATCCTCTCTCTGACCTCTGATGGTTGGTTTTGATGAAGCCAAGAGACATCAACAAAAAGAAAGGAAAAAAGATGAAGACACATCTGAAGAACTAAAGAGCTCAACAGGACAAGTCAAATAGTTAGCATTTTTTATGGTATAATGATTTAAGGCTCATAGGTTATTGCACTAAAACAAGTAAAATGCTTATCATAAGTTAAAGTCAATTAGAAACACTTAAGTAAGGTTCAAACATTTTCAAAATCACTTTCAGCCTTGCTGTAATCGATTACCACGGTTTCGTAATCGATTACACTATTCAAAAATTTGAATATTGGCAACGGCTAATTAGTGTAATCGATTACAGCAGTTTAGTAATCGATTACTGGCACGAACATATGTGTTTTTTCATGAATCAATGTGTTGTTTGGCATTTGAAAGCCATGGCAATGCTTCATGAAGAGTCACCTATGCCTATATAAGCCCAGAATTCGTGTAAATATAACACACAACTTCAGAACACATTATTACTTTCATTTTCACAAAGTTCTGACAAAATTTCAATAGGAAATTTCAAAGTTGTTTCAATCCAAAACTTAAAAAAGCCTTTGAGCCTTAGTTGTCATATCATAATTGCTTTCTATTCAGGAACATCCAACCCTGAGTTTAGGATTAGCAAAGCCATTGTATTACTTCTTCAATAATTGTGGTTCTGTTATTCACTGCAATGCTCGGTGTGGTTCTGATATTCACCGTAGTTTTCGGTGTTGTCGGTGTAAATGTCTCGGGTGTGAGGTTGTACGCAACACAAGATTACATAGTGGAAAATCCCTGAATCAGAATAGGGGACTGGACGTAGCCTTCGATGGTTTGAAGGTAAACCAGGATAAAACTCTTGGTTTGATTTTCTCTATCCTTACACTCTTTACTTTCAACAATTTATATTTCCGTTGCACTACAATTTTCGGTGTTTTAATTATTGCTGTTTACTGGTTGAATTTCATGTGTTAAGGTTTAAATTCTATTTGTTACATTAGTTACTCAAAGAACAAAAGAATTGAGAGAAACCTAATTCACCCCCCTCTTAGGTTGCTATCCATAGTTACATAAGATTTTATATGCATTTAATATTTTACCATGCTATGAAATTGAATAAGATATTATATTACATCATATAATATTATCCTTTCCTTACAATTAACTATAATCATAAGTAAATATTTATTAAAAAAATATAAATAATCATTTTTATCAGTTACTTAAATATAAATTTCAAAATAAATGCTATTCTTTAAATGTTTATCAATATTAATTATATTTATGATCAATATTCCTTAATTTTTATTATTTAAAAATTTTAATTTATATTACATCTTATTTTTATATTTATTTCAATACTTTTTTATAAATATTTATTAGTTAATAATAATTGGCACTCATAAATTTATTTTCAAAATTTAATATAAAATTTTACTTGTAATGGTAGTTATTCGATATGAATAATCACTCTACAATGTATCTACAGATAGCAACCTAAGAGGGGGTGAATTAGGTTTCACTCGATTTTTTAACAATTTTGGGTCTTTGTTGAAGGAAATGGTTTCAAACCCTAATTCTTATAATTTAACCCAATGAACAGCAATGATCAAAATACTTGAAATTGATAATGCGGCAGAAAGATAAATTGCTGTAAGTAAAAGGTGTAGGGATAGAGAAAATCACACTGAAAGATTTATCCTGGTTCACCTTCAAACCACCGAAGGCTACGTCCAGTCCCCTGTTCTGATTCAGGGATTTTCCACTATGTAAACTTGGGTTGCGTACAACCTCACAACCGAGGCACTTACACCGATAACTTCAAGAGAACAAACCCATTCCCCTGGTTACACAATGCCTTCACCGAACTGTACGGTGAAAATCAAAATTACACCGAACACTACGGTGTTTACAACAACAATTACAATGGTTGAAGAAGTAATTTACAATGGCTTATATCAATCCTAAAACTCAGGGTTGGATAATCCTGAATAGAGAGCACTTCAGATATGACAGTTAGGGCTCAAAGGCTTTCTGAGTTTTGGATTGAAAATATTGTCAGATAAGTCAGAACTTTGCGATTTATGATGAAATATTGTAGTTCTAGATTGGTGTAAGAGTTTGCACGAATTTGACACTTATATAGGCATAGATGCCTCTTCATGAAGTAGTGCCATGACTTCCAAATGCCAAACAACACAATGATTCATGAAAAAACACACCAGTTTGTGCATGTAATCGATTAACCAACTGTGGTAATCGATTACACTCATAACCGTTACCAAAATTCGAAATTTAAGTGGTGGTAATCGATTACCACGAGTGTGTAATCGATTACACACACATCATTTGCCAAATTTTCAAATTTTTAATTGTTGTAAGTGTTTTCCAAGTGTTGTTAACCCTACAGAAGTATTGCTAATTGATTTTTACTTTATGAAAAGTGTTTCACTTGTTAGAGTAAAAACCTTATGAGCCATTAATCATAATATAATAAACAAATGCTAGCTATTAGACTCTAGGGCAAAAACACTTGAACCTTTGACAGATTTGACCTTTTTCTTCTTTTTTGTTGATGTTGCTTGTCGTCATCAAAACCCAACCATCAGAGGTTAGAGAGAGGATCTTCTTTACATACAAGACATAATGTTCATCCTAAAATTATTTTAAATATCACGAGTTTAAGATAAAATTTTATTTATAAGTATTAGACACTCAATTTAAACAAATGGCTACCCACCAAAAAAAAAAGCTACTAAAGTAGAATAAATATTCAAATTTTTTCATTACATCAAGATTTTTTTTACTAAAATTATCAATATTTAAAGTCTATTAGACTCCACTTAATTTGACTCGAGCTAAGTCGATCTACTATGAGAATAAAGTTCTCTCAGTGTCTCGTTAAATCAATATTAACTATTCAAAAATTTATTTATAGATATTTTTGTTTATTAAGTGAAGCTTAATAATATTTTTGAAAATAGATTTTTTTTTATAATTTGAATATATATATATATATATATATACACAAAAATAAATAAATGGAATTCGTTAACCAAGAAGAAAAACAAACACAGAAAGGTCCCTAAGAACCACAACATATAATAGAGGGAATCCCAAATCGATCGTTGCCTATGTTCAAGAACAAAATAAAGATATTGAAGAAAAATAAATTAAGAAACACAAAACGTTGTAGGAACGTAAACTACAAGAGTCTTCTCAGGAAAACTGGTTGGGTGGCAAGATCTCCCTTCATCCTGGTACAATTGGCCTGAGAATTATTTACCCTCAGGTGCTTTGAAAAATATAAGGTATTTTCGATTGTAATGGCTGGCATTTCTTCATTAGTATAGAGGGTGTTTTTTTTTTTTTTTTTTTTTTCCTGACGTCCTTTGCTGCATTTTCTAGTGGTCTCTTCTTTAAAGCACTTCCAATTGAGTTACCTTGGTGGATATTTCTAGCCAATCTTTTTAATTTCGTCCTATTTTGACGGGTAGTTTCAACATGTGTATACAAATAACAAACCCATAGCTGAAAATGATTGGAAAATGATACTACACTTCAGGTCCATGATATTTGGTTGATGTGACATTTAAATTGGACACGTGTTCACACAAAATTGACACATGGTATTGCACGTGACCTACCACGTGGCCAAATTAACTATCAGTCAACAAATCCACAATTAACGACTTAATTTGATGGCAAAAATTAAATCATGCAAATTTTTTTGTCAAAAGCTATTTTCTAACAATTCTTTAGAGATTAAAATCATATTTCACTCGACTTTTTTAATTAGCATATGCTTCATTGCGCTTGTTGTGTTCATATTACTGCTTCAATCAACTCATGAAGTGCTGACCTTACCTAAACTCGATTATATTTCTAATTCCTACCTTTCATTTGTCAATTACAATTCAACGTCAAGAAGAGCACGATCATGATTATTAAAAGGCCTAAATTAAGTAGCCCTAGATCAATTAACAAAAAGTCACTTTCAATAAAGGGTTGCATTGAATTTGAAGGAAAGCAAGGCGGGAATTTGGCTCATTGAAAGTCAAATTGATAAGCGTTTATTCAATAAAAACTAATCCTTTCATGATATTCTCCCCTTTTTACCAGCTTAATGAATTATGATGGTGCGGTCCAGCTAGCACCATTACCACTCGTAATCACAGGCTGACAGCAACTTGCTCTCTTAGATTTGTATACGTCTATAATGGAGTAGAAATACTTATATATTCACTTGACACAATTAATACGTATTTGATGAACATTATAAATTATTTACTTAAATTTAAAATATTTAAAAAATACATTAAAAGATTACTAAAAATTAATGGCTGATAATGCAAATACGAGTTTTTTAGACACTATTTATCGTGCGCACGGGGGGGGGGGAAGAATCCATCGATTTGCACTTTGAAGAGCCCAACTGGCTTAGACTCATACGCGCGAGCCCAACTCCCTTCTCAACTCTTTTTACCAAAACAACAACTACTAAAAGTATATAAACACTTAAAATGTTTGTGATCTAATAAATGTGGGACTAGAGCTTTTGAAATACATAAGCTTTGTTCTACTTGTCCCTTAAAACAGGTCAATACTTAGTAGTTATGTCACGACCCAAACATGAGCAAGCTGATAGCTCTACATAGAGAAATCCTTTTGTTTCTTGGACCACAACTGAAGAAAATTCTATATAATGACTTTTAAAGCACCCATTAGAATGAAATATAGTCACAATTTTCATGCAAATATCTCTCAAAAATAGTAATGTTTGCGTGGATACAAAAGGCTGGTTGAAATTGGAATTGGTGAGTTGAGGCTATGTCTTCTGTGCAAAGTTTTCCATGTAGAAGCCTATCAAATGCTTCCTGGTACACTAGCAGACCCTAAATCCGAATAAAATGCTAAACCAAAGAACTTTCTGGGTCTGGAAAAGCTAATTCTACGAACCTTGTTTTTGTTGTTGGTGTAAGACACTGGACAGTTACCTGCAAAATGGATAATCACTTAATTCCCAACTCTTAAGTTAAATGACATTTTTCTGTAGTAGCACTATTGTGATAGGAAAATTACAGTGGATACTGCTTTAAATGAGCAGAGATGAACCAAAGAAAACAGGTTCTCAACAAAGTAGAGAAAATGGGTGAAAATTACATTTTCTCATGCAAATGAAATTGGAAAAAAAAATCAATCTCAGAAAAGCCAAGCAAGAGACTCAAAAGACCGTGCCATCTTCATGTGGGTAGTGTTAATGTAATAGGGATTGCCACAAAGAACTAATGTATCAGCAAAAGGAAATAAACTATTTCCTTGTGCTATGAATTGATGGAAAACAAATATATGGTCGTTAATTTAATACTTTCGGGCTATATTACTGTTTGTCCAAGAGTACTTTATCAAGGAAATAGAGACATCACACTATCATGAGAAAAGGAAATATGTGAAGTAGAATATTTAATGTTTTGTGTGCATCAAATTTTTAATATATTGGTTAAATTCCACTCAGCAATATATTCCAGATTTGCAGTGTTAACTTTTCCCCCGAATTTGACAAAAATCAACTTCCAATAGTTCAAAACAACACATAACTATCTAGGAAAATGCACACCTTTTAAGGGAGAAGTAAAACAAAGCTTATGTATTTCAAAAACTCTAGTCCCACATTGGTTAAATCACAAACCTTTTAATTGTTTATATACCTTTAGTAGTTGTTGTTTTGGTAAAAAGAGTTGAGAAGGGAGTTGGGCTCGCGTGCATGAGTCCAAGCCAGTTGGACTCTTCAAAGTACAAATCGATGGATTCTCCCCCCCCGCGCGCACGATAAATAGTGTCCCGGTATTTTTGCAAAATTATTTTTTGGATTTTTGTAGCTTACCTAGGAACCTATG
This sequence comes from Nissolia schottii, assembly GCA_003254905.1. Classification (NCBI taxonomy): domain Eukaryota; kingdom Viridiplantae; phylum Streptophyta; class Magnoliopsida; order Fabales; family Fabaceae; genus Nissolia; species Nissolia schottii. The sequence continues at coordinate 509,372 of QANU01015176.1, forward strand.
ATTTCGTACGCAATTAAAATTTTAAAAAAATCAAAATTATTTCGTACGCAATTCGCCAACACGGTTGGCTAATTCTTAATGAATTCGCCAGCACGGTTGGCGAATCCCAACCCCCCGTGCCACGTCAGTCAAACCGTGGTAGTCCTGTAATAAGTTTTCAGATGAGGGTATTTCGGTAATATGTTTCTATGGCAGGGATAATATAGTAAAAAACTCTGTAAATACATAGTACTTTAAATATGTTATATCATCATGCAAGAATATCTCCTAACGGAAATAAGCTAAAGTTACCAACAATTTCCCTTTGTTTTTATAAGAATCTCATCTCCAACTTCAAGCATATTTGCGTGTTGCTTTTAGCTGATACCCATTCTTTTATTATTATCATCATCATCATCATCATCATCATTATTGAGAATAAATCAGTTTGGGATAGGTTATCTAGATTTATTCTCAACAAATATTGTTTAAATTGTTTAAAAGAAAAAACTAGCAATATTCATGAGTTTATATTGACTCATTAGGGGTGTATGTTAACCGATTTGAGTCATATTTTTCAGATTACCTATCCGAAAAACTCAACGACCACTCAAATGAGTTGAGTCATGTAGTTTTGAATGAGGTGACCCGTTTTGAGTTAACTTGTTGGATTGTCGACCGAATTGATGATTAATTGAGATATCCTTTTTTTTATAGAATTTTTGTCCATTATTATGAGAGTCTTTAGACATTTTTTTTTTGGCCTGTAGGCCTTCTTTTTGGGTAGTGTTTAGACCTTATAAAAAAATGTATTCTTTGTAGTAAAAAATAATTATGTTTTTAATTAAAAAAAAGTTATATTTTTTATATAAAAAATATGTATTGTGTGAGTAAGGAAGGATGAGAGAGCATCTAGTCGAGTGAGGTAGAGAGAGAGCGTCAACAGATTTTGGTGATGGGTGGTGGCGTAACGGAATGGTGGGAGGGGGAGAGAGAGAGAGAAATGGTGTCAGATATGAGAATGAGATGAGAGAGTGTGAGAGGTGAGATTGTCATGTAGGTGGGTGGGTGGGTAGTCTTTTAATTTTTAAAAAATAAATATATACACACACATACATCTTATGTCAGTTTGTTGATTGAGTTGATTTTGGAATACTTCAAATCGACTCTATAAGCACTCTGGGTTCGTTTGTTTTGGCTCGTCGATTTGACAATTTGACTCGACCAACCTAAAATAAGTTCAAGTTGAGTCGAGTCAACAGGATCAACAAATTACCCGACCTGTTATACACCCGTACTCGATAATATGGAACTCATATAGTGCACGAAGGATTTTAATTATTGTATGTCGATATATAAGATTATATATGTGAATAAATTTTTAATACAGATTAATGAAGTAAACAATATTATTAAAACTGGTGGCTTGACAATTTTGTGTCTGTCAAATTATATTTTTTATTTTTGTAGGAGATGGATAGTTTTATTAAATTTAAAAAGTTATAGAAATAACTATTTATAATGCAGATGAAACAAAGGATGTAAGGATAATTTTGGAATAAACAAATTAGAACACCAAAAAGTTGGCTATCAAAGTGTATCCTTTTGTATATGTACTAGTCTGTCTTGAAAGGCACTTTGTGCCTATAAATTATTAAACAAAGATAGTTTACGGTGGTGTATGGATTCGAGCATTAAAGTGAATGAAAGATGTCAGTTGAAAAAAAATAGGTAAATGAAAAAAGAAAGAGATGCAATGTAACGAGTTGTTTGAAAAAGAAAGAAAATGCAAGACAAAAACCATTCAAGAAGTGAAGGAGTAAACATAAGTAGTGGGGTAGTTGGTAAGGTGATGTATTTACATTTTAACCTAAATAAATATTATAAATAAATTATTTTTTTAGGATAAAAATAGAATATAAATTTGGATACTAAGTGACACTTTTTTTTTTGTTAAATTCCTTTTATTATATGTATGAATATACTACTATTTACAAACAATGATAAATATCTGTTACTAAAATTAAACCCTTGTCTAAACTAATTGTTTTTAAGACAAGGATACTTCACCAAATCCTCAAACTATTTGTATTCCAAATTCATTAAACTTTTATGATACAAAGCAAGTAGTCTACTATGAGATAAAGTTATTTTTGTGTTAATTTTTTATTTTATCTTTAAAACTTGAATTTAAAATTTTATTTAAGATGAACAAGTTCTAAATCACTTGGATGAAGCATGTAAAAATTAATTAAATTAGTTTAAGTTTCTTTAAATAATTAATTAAACCACTTTAATTTAATTTTAATATAAATTAATTATTTATTTGTTTAGTTTTTAAAGTTAATACTTTTTTAATTCAAAACCCAGGCGTTGTTTAGTTCTCTCTCCATTCTATTTCTACGTATGGTTGGCTATATCGCCAACTCAATCTGACAGTTATGGCTTCGCATATGATTCATGGGTGGACGTAAATTGCCGACCATTGCAAAGTGCTAGTTCCTCATATGGTTTTCATTACATAATTCTCTGTCTGTCAACTCAGTCCGATTTCACCGTCACGTTGCACCATCTGTTGTTTGTTCTCATTGCAATTTGGAAGATGAGAGTATTTTACATGGCCTTTGGGATTGGTCTTTTTCATGACATATTTGAGATTGTTTCCTTGTCCCAGATGATTTTTCTGTACACACTTTTCATAGTTCTTGGCTTCGCAGTTTTTCTAGATCTCCTCGTACCAGTAATTTATGAAGCATTTTTTGGTGGGTTTGGCATTTTCGTAATGCGCACTCTATTGCTAATGAAGTTTGGAGCATTCATCGCACTCATGCTTGCATTATCTCTGGCTTGTAGATCTAGGCGTTGGATTTTTTTACCCTAGTTACTAGAGCCCCACGACTTGTGCTCTAAGAGTAGCCTCTAGTGGGTAGTGTCAAGATTGATGTTGACGGAAGCTCTTTGTATAACCCTAGCCATCGCAGACCTATTCAAGGAGATGATGGAATGTGGGTTCATTGATTTGCAGGCTACATTGGTGATGTGATTCCTGTCCTTTAACTGCCTCTTGATCCTTGCCCTTGATCATGTTCTCATCATTCCCTCCCCTCTTGAAGAGGATTTGTCCTCAAATCGAAGTCTCCTTCATCCGCATCAAAAAGAGATAGATCAAACACATTAAATGTAGCATTGACATTATACCAAGGGAATTCAACTTTGTAGGCATTATCATTAATCTTTTCCAACACTTGGAATGGACCATCTCCTCTAGGTTGAAGCTTTGATTTCCTTTGTTCAGGAAACCTTTCCTTTCTAATGTGCACTCAAACCCAATCTCCTGGTTCAAACACAACTTTCTTTCTTCCCTTATTAGTTTGCTTAACATAGCTCTCATTTTTCTTTCCAATTTGAACCTTCACACGCTCATGCATCTTTTTCACCTCTTTTTCCTTAATAAAAAAATTGTGTTTTTCCTCAAGTTTTTCACTCTTTTTCTTCTCTCTTTGTTTTCTCTCAAGTGTTTCACTCTTTTTCTTCTCACTTTGTTTTCTCTCAAGTGTTTTACTCACTTTTTGTTTTCCTTTTGTCTCTTGCACAATTTTTTCTCTCATTATCATTTGATCCGCACACACCTCACTAGGACTTAATGGCTTGAGTATCACTTTCTTGCCTTGGTGCATGAAAGAAATTTTGTTGGTAAAACCATCATGGAATGCTCTAGTGTCAAATTGCCATGACTCCCCAAAAGCAAGTGGCTGACCTCCATTGGAACTACATCATATAGCACCTTATCCTTGTATTTCCCAATGGAAAACTCCAGCTCTACTTGCTACTTCACTTGAACCTCTCTACTCTTTTTGTTGGGTTGTTCTAAGGCCTTTGAAGATGCCTTTCCTTGAGTTGTAGGTGATGGAATGCTAGAAGTGGCAACCCCTTCCTTCTCAAGCTTGTCCCTCCAACTAGAAGAATTCAAGTTGGAAGAACTCCTCCTTGCTACTCCATTTCTTTTGAGTTGTTGTTCCACTTGAATTGCTTTGTGCAACAAGTCCTCCATCTCTACAAATTCCTGTAACTCAACAACATCTCTAATATCATCATTCAAACCATTAATAAAACAAACCATGTTTACCTCCTCATTTTCTTCAATTTTAGCTTGAATCATGAGCATTTCCAACTCTTTGTAATACTCCTCAACCCCCTTGCTGCCTTGAGGCAATATTTGGAGCTTAAGTTTCACATCTCTAGCATAGCTAGCAGGTACATTTCTCTTTCTCATGATTCTCTTCATTTCTACCCAATTCTCCACCATTGGCTGCCCATTCCTCAACCTTTCCTTTTGTAGCTTATTCCACCACACAAGTGCATAATTTGAAAATTCCGTGGCGGCAAGCTTCACCTTTTGCTTCTTTTCATAGTTGTTACAAGAGAAGACATGCTCAATCTTGAGCTCCCACTCCAAATAAGCTTCCGGATCACTTCTACCCTTGAATGGAGGAATGTTAAGTTTAACTCCCTCAATTTTGTTTTGTCGAGGCTCCCTCTCATTTCTCCTTCTTTCTCTCATTTCTTTCTCTCCATGATGACCCTTATTCTCCAATTGGTCCAACCTCTCATGGAGTGCATCATTTTGTTGCTTCATCAACCTCTCAAAATGTTTTGTTTAAGCTTGCATTTGGAATTGTAAAAGACATCCTCCATCATTAGGATTATCACCTGCCATCTTAAACAAACAAATGAAATGTAACCAAAAACGCCTCACCACACTCAAGTGTATAAACAATCACCAAATGGTATATGACAATAATATGTAGAACACTTTTTTTTTCTCTTTTCTCTTTTTTTTTCTTTTTTTTTTCAAAACTAAACAATAACAATGGCAAGAAACTCAAAACCTGAGCTTTGGTACCAAATGATGTGATTCATGTCCTTTAATTGCCTCTTGGTCCTTGCCCTTGATCATGTTCTCATCAATTGGTTTCAATGCTAATATTGTTGTGGAGATTCATCCCATTCGCCATGGGGTGCGCCTTGCTATGGAGTTAGGGTTTCGAAAGGTGTTTTATGAGAGTGATTCTCTTAAAGTCGTGCGCTTATCTACTTCAAAGGGGTTGAATCTCACCTAAAATCCTCATATTACTATTATTCTTGAGATTTACGAGTGTTTGACCAAAGATTGGAATGTGATAATTTCGCATGTTCTTCGTGAGGCGAATGCTTGTACCGATTTTCTAGCCAAGATGGATTCTGATGAGCAAAATACTTTCATCAAGTTTGGGTCTCCTCCTTCTTCTATTGACAAGTTGCTTCATGCCGATTTTATGGGGAATCCCCAATATTTGAGATTGTATTTTTTTTTCTTCTTGTTTTTCTTTCCCAACAATAAAAAAAAAACGTTGTACTCTACTAACTAATTTTTAAATTTATTCAAAGTTTTTACAATTGTGTATTTAGGTTAAGTAAATTATTTGAGTTGCTTTTTTTTCTTCGTATATTTGAAACCCTTCCTTAACTAAGTCATTATCAACTATCTTGTGCCTTAATCATGTGTAGCTATTGTTTTTTGTAACCATAAACTTAAAGAACGGAATTCAATGTTTTGATATTCCGAAAAAAACAATTTATTTTTGCTACACCCAATTACTTTTGAATTGATTTTCATCACACTAGTTTAATTGAAGTTGACTAAAAGAATTTTTAAAAACCAAATTATATAACCCCTATTAAATTTAGCAAAAATATACATAAAAAATAACTACCCAACAATCACCTAAACAAAAAAAACAAACATTATCAAAAAGAGAAATAAACATTGTCACAGAAAACAAACAATATTAAACATACACATGCACGAACACGTAAAAATGTTTAGTGACAATATTTATTCCTATGTTTTGTTCCAATATTAAATTTACACATGTACAAATATACAAAAATGTTCGATAACAATGTTTATTTATTTGTTATGTAATGTTTATTTTTATATTTTATAATACTTATTTCTTTGTTGGGTAGTATTTGAAATTCAAAGAGTACAAATGGCAGGATCACAAATTCGGTTGCCTTTTATTTTTCAATCCAAAATGAATCCAACATAATCTGACTCACCATCTAATCCTATATCTAAACTTTTGAGTTGCATAATTAAGAGTTTTTACTAAAATACCCTAATACACAAACAAATTACCAAAATAACTCTGTTTTCAAACATTTAACAGAACTACCCCTGTTTTGGATGACGTGGCATTCGCACTCTGCGTGGCGAGCCACGAGAGATTTGCTAACCCGCTTGGCGAATAGTGTTGAGATTTGCCAACAGGGTTGCCAAATCCAATAAGAATTCGCCAACCGGGTTGGGAAATTCCTATTGGATTTGGCAACCCTGTCGGCAAATTTGGACTAACCCTAACCCTAATTAAACCCTAGCCCTAAACCCTAATCAACCTTAGCCATAAACCCTAATTAACTCTAACCCTAAACCCTAATAATTCTAACCCTATAAACCTAACCATACCCATAACCCTAACCCTAATCAAACCCTAACCCCAATCAAATCCTAACCCTAAACCATAATCAAACCTAATCAAACCATAGCTGTAAACCCTACTTAACACTAACCCTAAACCCTAATAACCCAAACCTTATAAACCTAACCATACCCACAACCTTAACCATAATCAAACCCTAACTCCAATCAAACCCTAGCACTAAACCATAATCAAACCCTAGCTCTACACCCTAATTAACCCTAACTATCAACCTTAACCCTAACCATATACACCTAACCATACCCACAACCCTAACTCTAATCAAACCCTTAACCTAAACCATAACCAAACCTAACCCTAAACCCTAATAACCCTAACCTATAAACCTAACCATACCCACAACCCTAACCCTAATCAAACCTTAACTCTAATCAAACCCTAGCCCTAAATAGTAATTAACCCTAACCCTAAACCCTAATAACCCTAACCCTATAAACCTAACCATACCCATAACCCTAACCCTAATCAAATCCTAGCCCTAAACCCTAAAAACCCTAACCCTATAAACCTAACCATACCCACAACCCTAACCCTAATTAAACCCAAACTCTAATCAAACCCTAGCCCTAAACCATAATCAAACCTAATCATACTGTAGCCCTAAACCCTGATTAACCATAACCCTATAAACCTAACCATACATACAACCCTACCCTAATTAAACCTTAATTCCAATTAAACCCTAGCCATAAACCTAATCAACCCTAAACCCTAATAACCCTAATCCTAAACCTAATTATAACCACAACCCTAACCTTAATCAAACCCTAACCCTAAATCATAAAAACAAACCATAATCAAACCCTAGCCCTAAACCATGAAAACAAACTGTAACCATAACCATAAACCCTATATAATTCATCATAGTGCGCTTCCATATAATTTTCCATTCCCAAAGACCAAAATCAATTTAATGGCACCAGGAGGAAAAATGGTTATCTTTTGTCACTTATAATCATAAATGGTTATCTTTTGTCACTTATAATCTTGATTATGATAATAAATTCTTATATAAGGAAAATTGCACATTCATAGAAAATTGCATATAATAAAATACATGAGCTAAAATATTGTTACATAAGTTTTTATACAAAGCCAAAAAAAAACCCTAAATTAAAACTAACAAAGTCACTACTGCTGAGTATCAGAGCGTGGTGATCTAGGATGAGGATCAGACGGTCTAGGATAAGGATCAACTGACGTGCCAGCCTGTGATGGATAAGCATATGGGGGCGGGTAAGGATACACTGATGAGGGGTAAGAATCTGGTGGTGGTGGTGGTGACGGGTAAGGGTATGATGGTGATGGGTAAGGGTAAGGGTATGGTGGTGGGTAAGGGTAAGGGTATAGATATGCAGCAACTGATGGCTGAGATGATGGGTTGGCAGCGCCAACAGTAGGTGCCGCAGTGGCCTCATGCGGAGCACTTTGGTGTGTTGAAGACTCAGATGCTCAGCATTACGAACTCGTCTTCGTCTATCTGCTAATCCAGTTCTTCTTCTACGACGTGTCCTTGGATCACCACGATCATCGGTATCAGTGGGCGGTGGAACGTTAGTCATAGAAGAAAAAGCTAACTGAAGTTGTTCCCTTGAAATTCGGCCATGCTCTTGTATTGCAGATAGGATAGCCTCGGCTGATGTTCGAAGCTTGTCCATGGTAAATGCAGAATGAGGATCAATAGACCAAAAATCTTGTTGCTCCGCAATGTCATCCTAAAAAATTGAAATACAAATAATTATCATCAATAATTCAAGATAATTCTTTTAAAAATTATTGACATGAAACTTACCACAACTCCTAGATTCGCTGAAGATTGACTGATCCAACGTCGAGTGATTTTTTTATACCATTGCATTTATTGTGAACGTGCAGTCAAAGGCTCAGGCAGTGGTCTTTGACTAACAATCTGTGCTCGACGATCATCCCAGTAGGCAATATATTGCCTATGCACATCTGCCCAATACTGGTCAGTCTTTCCGGCCAGGTTGATGTTATACAGATGGTCCGACTAATGTGGCCTCGATGGTATAGGCTGATCCATACCAAACTGACACATAACTCTGTCAGTTTGGTGCCACTCGACAATAAAGAAGCATATTAGAGGGATCACTGCTGGCCAAATGGATTCCTTAGCAGTGTAAAATCGGGGAGGTTTGCCAATATTTCAACAGTATATGGCTCCCACACAATCTAAGAAAAAGTGAACGAAGTTAGTAAGAACATTATAATCGAATGTGCAATAATATAAATATAAATATTTATATAATTACCTCATTTTTCTTCAAGTTATCGAAGAAATGACAATAATACTAAAGAACATGCAGTGGCGAATCCAATAAAACTCTATGAGTGTGCCACCTAATTCAAATTTAAATACAAATACACATTAGTTAATCATAAAATGCACATTGAATATAGGAAGCTAAAATAATTTAAAAAAAAACAAATAAATAACACTTACTTAAATCTCAATGGACGACAGAATGCATGATCAGTCAAATAGCTAGTCCAGGTTGCCTCGTCGGCAAGGTCAGTCTGTGCAGGGGCAAGACAAGGAAATCTCTGCCCCACTCAATACTAGAGGATAGTGCAAAGGCCTCCAATGTCGTGGTTATCATAATCAGTAGCCTTACACAACTCCGATACATAAATGCTAAGGTTGTTGATCCCCAGCTATATGTTCTAGTCTGCTCCAAGTCCTTTAGTAGTGGGAGGTACATAGAATGGACCCATGAGCCCAAATGGTCTGGAAACAATGTGCCTCCAATGAAATAAAGCAAGTATGCTCATGCATACTGCTAGACCAAGACAGGGTCTGCATCGTCATCAGACTCATTGTCCAGTAGATCAAATAGCCATGACAATCAAATGCGCGATCCAAAATACCACTCTGCACTGGTGGGCGCGCACCAAGTAACTCCTCACAGTGATCCACCAAGTATGAATCCTGGGTACGGCCAATAACAACATGACCATCAATGGGGAGACCAGAAATAATGTTGAAGTCCTCCAACATCATGGTGCACTCCTCAGCAGGCATATGAAACATATGGGTCTGAGGACGTCATCTCTCCACCAACGTTGTGATCAAATGGTGATCAACAGTCCAATATCCCATGTAAACAACCCCTATAAAACCCGCCTGCTCTAAGTAAGGAATGATACACTCTGGGGGATCTCTATGTTTTTCTAAGTGTTTAGGGATGTGCACTCTCCTAACACGTAATACCCTATCACGAGCCCCGTTCCAAATATGTTGTGACACATGACAAGTCTGTAGATCCAGAACAAAAGCATCCTCTGGACCAGGGTTAATATGCTGAGCCATCTTATATGCTGTAATATACCACAAAGCAGTGCAAAATAAAACATCAAATGTGTTGATCACTAACATAATCAAACAAAACAAAACAGTGCAAAATAATACATAAAGTGTGTTGAACATAAAATACATGCCATACATGTCCTCAACCATAACAATAGCAACACACAAACAACTTATACATAAACAAAAATACATGTTATCTAATAAATGTTCATCTATAACAACAAATAATGTGAAACTAGTTTAACTTGATGGTCCACCACCATCATTCAAAACAGCTTTACAACGATGAGTCGATGACTATTGTGGCCAGTTTGTCTGCACCGTGAGCAGTGTTGCATCAGGTCTTGCTCAACCCAATCCATCTCATTTCTAATTCTGCTTGCCTTAGGTCGTCCTTTGTCTCTGCACAATCTAGGGTTAGGCACCAATGTCAGATCAGGAACTAGTGCCCACCATGGTTCATCCTTGATGGGCTCCCGCAGAGTCTCATAAGCTTGAAGAACACTTTCATTTTTATACACATGGTGCGCATATTGATTGGGGTCAATCGCCTTGGAAGAACATGCCGCCAATGAATGAGAGCAAGGAAAGTGCAATGCTTGAAACATCCCACAGTCACACCAACCTTCTTAAAGGCTTAAAGTAAATTTTTTACCAATTTCTTGTGTCTGAGGGTTGAATGCCTTCAATAAGAAATTTAGTTGTACGCTTATCGACTAAGTTGGCATGGTGGGAGCTTGCCTTATCAATGTTTGGCAACCAATGTTTATAAAAAGCATCAGTATATTGTTGATTATCCACATAAAGCTTCTTTTCGGCATTGGCTTTTCTCTTCACAAAGTATTCTACCAATTTGAAATAAGTCATCTGAACTAGTCCAATTATTGGTAGACGTCTAACCCCCTTTAAAACTCCATTGATGCACTCTGACAGGTTGGTTGTCATATGACCAAATCTTCGACCGCCATCATCGTATGCTAAACTCCAATTTTCTTTAGGAATTCTATTAATCCAATTGGATATTTCCTCTGTTTCAGTGAATTTATCCAACTTCGCATCAAATTTTGGTCGACAAAGTTCACGTCCTACAAAATTATAGCCATGGTTATTATCTACCTAGACCATACAGTCATGGATATTTTAAATAAAAGAAACAAATTTATTACCTATGCGCTTCAGAGAGTTCTTCAATGACACGTTGTGAAACTGGCTGATGAAATTACTGGCAATGTGACGTAGACAATACACATGATATGCATGAGGTGGTTGCTATCCAAGGTGCACATTATCCACTGCTGCTATGATGCTCTTGTGATGATTAGATATCAGACATATACCTTGCTCCCATGTGACATGTTCACGAATACACGATAAGAACCAACTCCAAGCCTCCTTTGTTTCACCATCAACAATAGCAAATGCAAGAGGCAATGACCTTCGGTTTCCATCTTGTGTAGTTGCTATTAACAGTTTTTGTTTATATTTCCCATACAAATGAGTCCCATCAACCAGAATAAATGGCTTGCAAAATCGAAATCCAAGCACACATGGTTTGAAAGTCCAAAACAATCGAGCAAACATTTGCTTTGAGGAATCAACTCGATTATGCACCACATAGTCATCAGTTTTCAACAAGACCACAGTGTCTAGCATAAAATACTTTATGGCCTCTAACCATCTAGGCAACCTCTCGTAAGATTCCTCCCAATCACCAAAAATCTCAATGCATGCTCTTTGTTTCGCCAACCAAGCTTTCCCATAAGACAGATTGTAACCAAATATATTTTTAATCCTGTCAAGTATCATGCATATCTCAACATCAGGTCTTGTTCTAACCATGCCCTGTATATACTTCTGGACCAACACAGATCACAACTTCTTATGATCTTGCGTCATAGAGATGTTTACACAAGTGTGAGGTCCATTGTATTGAGAGATTTTCCATTAATTACATCTCTTACTGTTAATAGCTCTGACTCTCCAATTGTAAGAAGCCCCAAATTGAGAACACTTAGCGGTTAACCTTTGTGTATCAGAGTGATCAACCTTATAATCTCGATGTCTTCTGATAGAATAATGATCTAAAGTTAATTTCACCACATATTTTGTTGGAAATTGCAATCCAACAAACAGTTCTTCTTGTGAGCTCCATGTGTCATACTCAACAAATCCAGTGCTCTCAGACATTATAGCAAATGCATCACAATTAATTTCTGAAAATTGAGGGCAAGGAGGCCTAAAAACATTTTCAGGAGTAACACTAGCTGGATGAACATTGCTAGCGAAAACACCAATTGGAGGGTCAGGGTTAGGAACAGAGCGAATTGGAGAAACTTGATTCACATTAACAAATGGATCAACCTAATCTTCTGAATTCATACTTAAATCATCATCATCAGCAGCAGCAGTAGGGAAATACTCTTCATCATCACTTGTGTCAGATAGCACTTCTCTCATATTGGCTGAAGTTGTAAGTGGAGAATGAAAAGTTTCAGGATTTTGGGATAGGGTCACATCTTCTTCAAATACGGGAGCAAAATGTCTCATTGACAATTGCGTGTTGATAGGGTTTGAAGGATCACTCTCAATATGCACATGACTCTTTCTTTCCCTTGTCTCTACCTCGACAAATACCTCCATAGTAGACACTTCTGAATTTTTCTCAAAAGCATCTATCAAACATGTAACATCTTCATCATCAAGCATATCAACACCAACAAATTTCGAGCCCGCACCCGACCCTTGTAATAGTCAAAAAACAATTCTTGATAGAAATCTTCTAGACGCATACCCCTCTTAATTATTATAGATGTCGGGATAGGACCATCATACATAAACCCACGTTCACTTTCATACATTCTCCCATTCAAATGAACGAGCACAATAAGAGATTTCCTCATTTTCTAATTCTGTTTAAAACACATTCTATTTCAAACATACATACAACATTTATATTATACTATACTACACTATGTATCAATCTATCATAAATTGTTGCTGATACAGACAACATGCAATACTATACTACTCTATACATCAATCTATCATAAATTGCATACCAAACTAACATAGTCAACATTTATATAATCAATTTAAAGAAATTAATTTACACATACTAATTAAATTATAAATTTTAATAAATTAAAACTTATAAGTCTGTCACACAAATTGAATTCAAGAGTTGGACAAATAGCCTTCAGCAATCCAAGAACGGGCCAGAGAATTTTAGAGAGAGAAAATTTTCAAAAAATGAGAATGGTGGTGGGGTTTGGCGGTGGTAGGGTAAGTATATAGTTACCAGGGGCAAATTCGCCAAACCAGTTGGCGAATACTTAACTGACGTGGCGTTTGGGTTGGCGAAGTCATACAGGATTTGCCAGGAGAGTTGGCGAATCCTACGTGGATTCACTAGGCGGGCTGGCGAATCTGATGTGGCTCGCCACGCAGAGCGCGAATATCACGTCAGCCAAATAGGGTAATTTTGTTAAATGTTTGGAAACAAAGATATTTTGATAATTTATTTGTGTATCAAGAGTATTTAGTAAAAAAAAAACTTCATAATTAAAAGTTGTCTTTATTACCTTTTCCCTTTCCCTTTAATTTAAAAAGACAACTGCATTGAGTAGTTGGCAACAATTAGTATATTTTGAAGATATTGGGTCAATGGTCTATAATTTATTCCAAAGTATAATACGTGAGCTGTTGATTACAGGTGGATTTTATCATGCTATTCCTAAGGTCTAATATTATGTTATAGTACTCTAATTTCTGCCACTCATAACTACGAAAAGGCCACCACACTACTTATTAAAACCGTTTAAAAATTGTAAAAAGAGTCCTTATTTTATTTCTTTTGCAAAAAAATCCTTGACTGTTCATTTTTCCTTTCTGCCGCCACCGTTTCCTCAGCACCACCATCAATAACCATCATCACCATGGCCATGTTGGCAAAAACTGAGGTATAGTAGCAACACCTAAATTGATTCAATACCCAGATTTCACTCCATGTTTACTGAAACAAAATTTATGCCAATTAACAATTAAATCTAAACAAAATTATAATTAGCGGATTGATTGCAATCAAGGGATTTTGCAAAGCCAAACCCTGGTCCTTGTCTTTAATGAATCTAACTCCAAGGTACCATCGACGGCAAGGAGGAGCGGCCATGGCGGCGGCGATGCATAGGATTGTTGACGGAGGCTTAGCGGGGAGACTGGCAGCGTAGCTATGCGGTGGTTACGCGGTGCGGACGAAGCACGCAACGAAGAGAAGAAACGAGATTTGGAACTAGACTAGAACGCCGCCGCCAAAACGTGACCTAGCCGGCGACCGCCATGCCGGAAGTAAAGCACGAAAGCAGATCTTCCATCAACCACCGTGGAGATCACGAATAGCCACTCAAACCCCCCTCCAGTGCCACGCCATGGCCGCATCGATAACACAATTAAAAGGATGCCACCACCCATGCACTCTCCCTTCAAGCTCCTCACCTCTGCGAACCTCCATGGTGTAGCATCCACCCTGCACGAGATGACGGTCAGCTCAGGCATGAATGTGCAGTGGTGCAATGTGACAACGAGGTGGATGGTTGTGGCGGAGGAACAACGACGGTGATGGAAGAAACCGTGGTGGTAGAGGCCAAAACGGTGATAATTGGATTTGGAGTGAAAAACACGGAAGGACTTCTTTTACAAAATAAAAAATTAAGGTCTCTTCTTGTAATTTTTTAAAACTTTATTAATGTGTAACCGGTGGCATTGTTGTAATTATAGGTGAAAAACTTTGGGGTACCATGATATAATATCAAACATTTGAGGTACCACGGTACCCAATTTTTCAGTATGGAATGCGTTTCACTCTGAACAAGTGAAATAAGGTGAAGAAAGGAAGCCAAATAAAAGAGACGGTTTTTGGTTTGTACAGTAACAGTAGTATTATACTTTTTTTCCCCCTCGATCTAAATTATTTGTTAACATGGGTAATGAGAGACAGCGAGTGGTGTGGTCTAAGTGTGGGATACCCAAGCTAAGTCTCTTCTTTTTAGGAGATTGTTAATGTAAAACTAATGATAAGGTGTGAACTAGTATTTGAAATAATTTTTGGAACAATCACTCTCATAGAAATGAGATTTCTTGTGAATCCTTTATTAGTATGATTGTCTAAATAATTATCATCCTATTATTTCTCCTAATTTAATTATCTGTCGTCTAAGATTACAAAGGGAATCATTCATTCATCATGTTGTGTTGTGTTGTGTTGGTGTCCTTCCCACTACCAAAAAAGAAAAGTGGCAAGAAAGGTGAAGTGTGTAACTTGGAACTAAGAGAGAATAAACCAACATGCCTCCTCATGCTGTCTAGCAATTCAACTCATGGAGACGTCCAAGTCAAAAACGAGAGTGTTGGACTTGGACCCCCATAAATTAACATGCATTAAAAGACGAGTATTTCATTTCTATTTCATATGGAAATGGAATGGCAAAGCACTAAAGTAGAAAGTAGAAACATTCGGTCTTTTCACTTCTAATGGGATACATTTACATGTGGTTCAATCATAGAAAGTGGTATGGTCGATATTTTCGCCTAACTAATCTATGACATTTTGGAAGACCAAACAAAAGCAAACTCGTCATCATCATTCAACACTGCTCTTCAATTTGTGGCACAAAATTTTTCTGGTAACACTACAAGAAAAGAAAAGTGAGTATTTTTAACGAGGAATTTCTGCCGGTAGCTAATAATGTAAAATAAAGACCTAATTTCGACACTTATTTTTAAAGCGCTCGTAATCAGGAAACCAAACAATTATTCTTTTGCTTTGAAAATGCACCACCCATCACCGAATCTAATTGCATAATTAATTATTCTTTTGTTTTCAAATGAAAGCATTTAAAGGTAAGAGGCACAATTTGATTTAAGTATGTGGAACCATTCTTATCAATTCAACATATACTATCATTTTGGCATAACATATGACTCATAAATTTTGGCCATGCAGCAGCACTGTTTATAAATATCCCATACAAATTTGTGATTCCATTGAATTGAAGAAAGAGCAAATTCACTCTCGTGCTCCTGTGCTGTGTTAGCCAGTGCCACACTTTTTCACATCGATTCGTGTAAGTGAGGCTCTCAACTCCTAATCTCTCTACCACCAAGTTGCTTCACTTTCAGGAGTTCGTTCCTGGAGACCACCGCGCCTTTCTATTTTTTTAGGTTGCCTGCCCGGTATCTAAGGCTTAGCTTTGACTAATCCGAGTTGACCCGGGTCGCGCACCTGGCTATGGCGGATGAGTCTCCCAGCGAGGATAACTGCGTACACAAGGTCTCGAACTCTGAAGGTAAATCAAATCAGACGAAGAAGAATATTATTATTTTTTTGACCATGCCATGCCATGTGTGCTAATGTTGTGCTGCTTAATTTGTTGAAAAATGAAAAATGAAGCAGGGGATGCTCTGTACGCGTTCAGAAGAGCTGTAATAAACCCAAATGACGTTTTACGGACTTGGGATCCCACCTTGGTGGATCCGTGTACTTGGTTCCATGTTACCTGTGATGATGATAGGCGAATTACCCGACTGTTCGTATTTCCCATCCACCGCCACGCTCAGCTTTGTTTGGTCGGGTGTGATTTTCTCCTTGTGATTATTGTTCCAAGGTAATTCGAATAGAGAATGGGGTTACGAACACGTGTAGAGGATTGAGAAAGGCGCATTGCCGAAAGTTCTAATGCAGTATTCCTCGTGCGAGAGAGAGAGAGAGTGATAGTGTGGTATACCTGCAAAGGCATTTTGTCGCTAAAGTAAGCACAAGGATTTTGGAGAGTATAGTAGAGTGACAATGAGTTATATCTAATGACCTGAGGTCATGTGCTTTTATAGGAGAACTAGGTCGGTTAGTTTGAGATAGAACACGGAAAATTTAAATAGCGATTTTCTCTTATCTCGGAAGTTTATCTTACCACGCTTATCTTGGAATTAGTTACGCAACCATTAGGTTCATGGAGAAGGGCATGTTACTCTCTCCTTGGTCAGGTTGGGCCAAGTCAAATCCTGAGAGTGCTTGCGACCTTGAGCATGCCGAGTGGCCTACTACTCTCCCCAAGGTCCCTTCTCTCCATGTGGGCGTTTGGAGCTCTCCCCTTGGATTGACAAGTGCAAGTAGGTGAGGTGAGCTCCAACTTCTCCCTAGGTGAGAGGTTCGTAGCAGGAAATGAGCTCCCGCCTCTCTGTAGTGGAAGGGGAGTTCCTGGGAGGAGAGCTCATTGAAGGTGGAGAGCTCTAGGAGAAGAGCTCCTCTCTAGGAATGTGTGCTCATGAGACTCTTAACAATAATCTGTAACAATTATTATTATTATTATTATGCAGAGACTTGGGACGCGCAAAACTTTCTGGGCGTTTGGTTCCAGAGCTAGGGAAGCTCCAGCGCCTTCAGTTTCTGTAAGTTAGTTAGTTGCAATGTTTTTTTCTTCTCTAAGTTAATGGATTGGTACCGGAAAGAAAGATGAGTGATTTTGGTTTGGTGGCTTTTTTTTTTTAACTGTGCAGAGAATTTTACAGTAATGAATTGGTGGGTGCAATACAAATGGAACTTGGAGAAATGAAGAAGCTGGTTAGCTTGGGTCTCTACCACAATAACCTCACACGCTCCATTCCTCCCGCCCTCTCCAACCTTTCCAATCTCAAATTCTTGTTAGTTACTTGATTGCACTCACTCACTCTTCTTCTATGAGTGTCTGAATTGAAACTGTTCTCCAATGCATGCATGCATATGATGGACGCAAGAATGGCAATGGCAATGCAGGCGACTCAACAGCAACAGGCTGACTGGAAGAATACCAAGGGAGCTCACTAAACTGCCAAACCTCAAGATCCTGTGAGTCTCTCCCTATGACTATGACTATTGACTATCCAATTCTCTTATTCTTTTCCTTCTATTCATTATCATTTCTCCACTCTGTCTCGCTCTACGCTGCTCTGCAGAGACCTCTCAAACAATGATCTGTGCGGTACCTTCCCCACGTCCGGCTCCTTCTCCAACTTCTCTCAACAAAGGCGAGTCACTCACTCACTCAACACTACAAAAGAAAATGTGATCACTAGTGGTTGTAACTTTTACATCAGGAAATTTGTGCTTCTCTTACTACTGCATCCATATACACAAGTGCCTTGATCTAAAACTGTGACAGCCTTAGCTGATTCTTCCTCCTACGTATTAACACAGTTTCAAGAACAATCCAAGACTAGAAGGACCACAATTAATGGGATTTGTCAGGTATGATATCAGAGGAAGCTGCAAGTGAAAGATTATTTATATCTACCAATCCTTGTTCGGTTGGTTGGGTTAATGGCATGTCACGTAGAAAGTATCTTTTCGCCATATCCATTCCTAAATTACTACTACGTGGGTAGTATAGCATGCAGTTGAATTAGGACATCAACAATCATTTGTAACATATAGATTAATTAGTGATAGTGATAATAAAGAGGGAGGCCAATCAAAGTTGGGTATTTGGATTTTCCTTACAACGTCGTCATACTTGAGTACTTGAAACAACATGCGCCATGCTTCCACTAGTGTACACTTGTAGCATTCTTGGCTTGGGTTTTGAAGAGTCCTGAGTCATGATGATCATAGGATTTAAAAAGCTAGAAACCAGACATGCAAATCATGGTTTTCGTGTTTGTAAAGCTAAGCCATAAATCACAATTGCTTGCCAGTCCACTTCACTTTAACTTTCTAAGTTGATTACATACAGTGTGAATGTGTTTTTACCCAAGCAACTCCATCTGATTTCCGACAAATCAAACGCACGATTTCAGCTTGTATCCAGAAGAAATTGAATTCAGCAAGGGGCATCTTCATTTGTTGTCAGAATTGATTAAATAAAAAAATATTCCGAAAACAAGCTTCACTTACTGACAGTCTGACACACGATTTAAATAGACAATTGGATCTTTGGGGCTGGGCAGAAAGGGGAGGCATGGTTTGGTCATTTATCAACTGGCTTAAATGCAAATTTCAACAATAGAAGCTCATGGTCAGAAGACAGGAAGAAAAAGAAGGAAAAAAGAACTCATGGGCATTTATTTTAGTAAAAATAAGACAAACGCCTCACATGAGGTTGAATTAACAATGATGACATACAAGAACGGAATATTTACAGATTTAAAACTAAGCAGAACTAGAAACAAAACTTGACCATACGCTTAATTTGCCAGGTCTTAAACACAGCTTCAAACGCGAGCGGAGTTAATCTCCGCTGGGGTCCACACCTGGGTTCATTGCAAATATTAGTATCAAAATGCGCAAATCTACAGAAAGTGAAGATAAGATCTTTTGAACTAAACTAAATTTCTTAAAGGATTGTAGTACATACTACGAACAATAATATGAAAATTTCAGGATCATATCTTACAATGGAACAACACAACAATAATTAACAATTCGGAAAAACAAAATTCTACGACCAACAGCTTTGAATTAAATAATTTCCCTTGCCCATATTAACCAGACATATCTGGTCCTAAACTTTGCTTATATTAACTGGCATAGCAATGTGCATTTCTAGAAAGTATTATTAGTATGGAGGTAACCTGGTTTATGTTGAGGATAGAACTTGCTCAACGGTTTGTTCCCATACTAACAGCACCTCAGTTACTTGATAGCATAGAATCACGTATTAACCCTCATCTCGATTTTAAAGTAGGCATACTGAGACGAAGACTATGCAATTTATACATGTTAGTTAAACTCTTTCCACATTGTCTAAATTTCATAATTAACAGCAACTGCTTAAATAAATCCACAAAACCCAGAACTCAGAACGTAGAAATAAGAAAAATAATAACACACAAACAAAACAACTCTGGTTTGAAAATTACCTCCAGTTCAAACATCCAGCGCAACAGTCTTAGCCATCCGATGATGGTTGACTAGTAGATAAAACTATTGGCGTCAGAGGAGGAGAAGCAATATCCCCAGATATAGATGATTTATGAGATGATTCCAGTGCCTTTGACCCATGTAATGCTGCAACTCTAGCACCACTAGAAGGTATGGAGAAGCTACGAGGCATGGGCTGAGGTGGCGCTGGCAATGGAGATGCAGCATTTGGTGCAATCAGATTATTTGTAGCATAAACCTTTTGACCTCTGGAAACCAATGGCCCAGAATGACCCACCAAGCCTAAAAGCCTTGAATTCGATGGGGAACTAGTTGGAGGCCTAGGAAGTTCGTGAAGCTCACTAATTTTAGGTGAAGACATCAGGGCAGGAGAAGCACTAGGAGATACTTTTGGAGAAGATGATGGAGGCTGTGGGATTGGAGTTGGCAAAAGAGGTCCAGAAACCAGCTGAACACTTTCTCCTGAGACAGGATTGGTATGCCAGGTATTTCTTGTCAATGGGCCAGAAAAGGCTTGTCTTTTAATCTTTTTCGAGTAAGCAGAAACATAATCATGATTAGAGGATAAAAGGCCATCTACTAAAGGAGGTGGCAATCTGGTGGAGGTAGTATTGCTGTTACTCTCCTTTAGTACAGACTGTGCATTTCTGACAGCAGGACCAGAAACCTCATCTCCAAGAACTTTTTCATATTTCTGTAGTTCCAGAGGGGATGAATGCCACATATTCTTTTCAGGCTCATTTAAAGTTGTCTGCATTTTGGATGACACTGGATTATTTGACCCTGAAGATACTGGAATCTTAGTCTCAACTGGTGTGGGTAGCACATATGAACTGAACTTCCGTGATAAAGACGGACGCATCTGCCTTAATTTTTCACTAGAATCAGGTTGATTATCAGCAAAAAGTGGGGCAGACTGGCTCCCTGCCCTAACCCTAAAGGAAAACAAATTCCTTTGAAGCCTACCTAGATTTTCCTGCAAATAGAATAGAGATTCATTATGCATACTCTCATTCATTTTAAATTTTGTATTAGAAAGGAAATTAAAGAATTATATTTCCTAATTGATTAAAAAGCTTTTTCCTAAGGTAGTTTCTTTGATCGACTTATGAAATATTTCCAGGCATGATAACTCAAACATCTCTTTTTTTTTTTTTTACCTTAGCTGCATCACCTGTTGAACCTCTGGAAAAGTTTTGTTCGACCTGGTCCAACTGCAAGGATGCATACATGGGCAGTGTTATCAAGATGAAAGTAATTTAAGCAAACTGAAGTGCTTTATAAACTTGACAATTAATGAAATATATGGTTCTGATCCAAAATCTTCAAAATCAGAAGTTCATAACATGAAAACTTCCATAGCATTTTTACAATTTCATGCATTTTACCAGTGAAGTAATAGCCCATAGTTTTCATCTACCGGTTATAATTTCTACCTCAATCTATTAATCTAGCACTTAGAGAAGTAATCCACATTTAAACAAACAAGGATGTGAAGTTTCTGTGCATAACTGCGCAAGACAACAAAACTACTCTGCCCAAAAATCTGATGCCAGTGTACTTTCGTCCTTTTGGTCCCTTAAAGGCCTAAACATCATAAGCTTTTCCCCCCCAAAATTCATTCATTCACTATTTAATTTTGATTTTATGTATGCTGTCTTTAGCATACAGCAGGATCTAAACCCCTCACCCATCTCCACATGTGTCTCTTTACTGCTCATGCTCATGCCTGTTTTGTAGAGGCAGTCACCCAATCTTTACTAGATCAATATTCCTTTCTAAATAAGTTTAACTAACATGGAAATATGAAATGTGGAGAAAAAGATTATAAATTCCACGTTACAGGTCATCACCTCCATTGAGTTTCGTGATGTAGAAGCATCTTGTTCTGGTTCATTTTGTCGATAGTCAAAACTCAGCTCTCCATCATCATTCTCATCATATCCATTGTCGCCGTCGTCATCTCCTTCATCACCTTCATCCCCATCCTCCTCTTCAAGACCAATGAATTGGTAATCAATGTGTTGCTGTTCAGTTACTGATTTTACATGTGGTTCTACTGTCTCAAGAGACTTGACTGCTTTCTCGAAGAAACACAACTGTTTTTGGGCATAGCAGAAAGTAGTGATAACCAACATAATAATTTATAAGTAAGAACTGCTTGATCCAAAGAACATATTGAGGGAACTAAATAAGAAAAAATTAAAAAAAAGAAAAGAAAAGAAAAACCTGAGCTGCATGGTGACGTGCTGCCTGTGTTAGAAGACTACGAGATTGTCCTTGCTTTAGTGATTTCAATCGGAACACAAATAGTGTAGCCTCCTGGTCATATTCATCACGAGCAGTTTGCAACTGCTGCAATGAAATTTTTTCCCCCTTTCCACCTTTTGACCTACCACTTTCCCTATATCTTGTTACCATATACTCATAAACATCTCTGCAAATCGTATAACAAATTGGTAAGACATGTATAACAATCAAAGACAAATTTAAATTCACCATTACATTTCTACCTTTTTTCATCGCATTGTCGCTTCATCTCCTGTTCCAGCATTAAGACAAAAAAAATTCAAAATCCAAAAATGATCCTCCACATAGAATGAGACAGTAACACACAGTAAATACTAAATGCAATTACCACAGTTGCCACCCCACCTAAAGTTGTGCATTAAATAAATCTACTACAACAAAATGTTTGTCATCAAGATGTTAGAAGCATCCAATGTTTGTCAATCTCTTGTTTCATAATCCATTCAACAAAATGAAGCCAGTTTTCCGACAATCCTTCCAAACATTCAACTTTCTGGTTTCATATATTGATTGATACATAGGAAGTCCTTAGGATGGTTCTCTGTCTCACTAGGAAGCCTCATCAACCACCTAATCAACCGCCTAGTCACAACTCACAAGCACTTTATATACACACACACACACACACACACACACACACACATATATATATAAATAAATTTATTGCTGTTGTCTAAAAGCATAAATAAAAGTCCAGAAGAATGCATATGCACACTTTAAAAACCTTACACTATATTATAGAAATTAAGTCGGCAGGACAATGAAGAAGTTAGTGAAGGAGTTGATAAAATAAAAGAGAGGAGATGAAAACAGGAAGTGCAGTTTGATCACACCATTCAATTGCAAATAAGGGATGGTGACATATATGTATGTACGAAGTAGAGATGGAATTAGGCAGGAGGGCAGGGTTAAGTAAAAGGGAACGAACCTCCACAATTCGAAGTTCATTCAAGAGAGACTCTGACGGAATGGTAATTGTCTGGAATATATGAGACCGCTGAAATCGGAAAGCAAAGGATTTTAATAAAATGGAAGGAAGGAAAATGTGAAGATAGATAGAGACTTAGGAATGACATAGTTATCAATGAGCTTCTGGAGTTTAAACTGCATTTTGCCCAGCATAAGGAGAACTTTTCCTGCGTTAACAAGGAATAGAAGGCAGTTAGTTAGGGTTGTAGTTACAGGCATGGGCACGCACAGAAAGGGAAAATGGAGGCTAGGTTGAGAAAGCGAATGAGTGCTCACCAGTTTCTTCTTCATGATCACTCAAGGCGGTTTTCTCCAGAAGGCAAGACCCCATGTCGCGCAAAGACTCAGCAAATTCTGCGAGCAGATTGGCAATTAGGCGTCATCCAAGTATGTATGGTTGTATGTAACAGCAAGCGAATGAGCAGATTAGGACTAGTGTTACATACATGTACTAGTACTAGGAGGAGGAGTATGGGTTGAGTGGAATATGAAGAGAGTGAGTGAATAACAAGAAGAAAGAGAGAATGAATTAGAATACCATAAGCACTGTTGGCGGTTGCAGCTGCGGCTGAAAGCAGAGTATCGTAGCAGTCCCTCATGTCCTGCATGTCCTGCAAATGCAAACGCAAACGAAAAAATGGAAATGAAATGCTCCAAACCAACACACACTAAACCTCTTCTCTCCTCTGAAATTGAGGGATACAAATAGAATAACGAAATAAGGAAAGGGGAAGGCGAGTGTGTGTGGTTACCTGGGTAGCCTGAGCAAGCTCGTCCAGCTGGGCGAGAGGGAGAATAGCCCTGCTGCTGCTGCTGCTGCGATCCTTGCCGCCGCCGCCGGCATGCTCATGATTGTGATTGTGAAGTGCCAGACCTCGCAACTTCTTCAGAGAGCTCTTCATCGATGCGATGCGATGCGATGCGATGCGATGCGATGCGCCCACTCACTCTCTCTCACTCAGATCCCAAACACCAATTCCCGAATCGCACCACCAACAACAAAGTCAATCCCCCAATTTCTTTCTTCAACCGCTTCTTCCTCTAATGACTCTCCCACCCTCCCTCACCCCATTCCCATTAATATTTTACTACTATTTTATTTTTTTATTTATTTTCTTTTATGATATACGAGTACAAATTTCCCTTCCCTTCCCTTCCCTAACCCTAACCTAACCTACCCTTGTTCTTTCTTGACTTCTTCCTCGCCTCGCCTCGCCTCTTTTCGTTTTCCTTACTCAACCCAACCATTACTTTTCCATTCTCTTCTATTATCACATCATCCACCACATTTTCTTTCTTTCTTTCATCCTTGGTCAAAACAGTACTTTCCATTCCATTCATCCGTCAAAACAAGAAACTTGGGTGTAAATGCAATTATTAACGATTCCATTCCACTTTTATTATTTACAAATTTTCAGTTTCATTTAATTATATGTTAGCCTATGAGTTATTAAAATAATTTAAACTGCAACAACACTTTTCTGAACTGTCAACTCACTTGTTCATAAATAATAGTTCAATGATAACATTAATTAATTAAAATTCACAGACTGAAAATAAAGCAAACTATATCAATTTTTTTGGTCACATTCATTGTTGTCAAATTTGAAAGTAGGATATACCCTTCTTTTGATTAAGATGTTCAACGAATATTATTTAAGTAGACATTAAGTATATGTTTAGTGTTCAAAATTAAGCACAGAATTAGAGTTTGGAATTAGAATTGAACTTCTCGATCTCAATCTCAATTTTTGTGTTTAACATTAACCTAAAGAATTGAAGTCATAATTTTACAAAATGAATTCTATGAAATTAAAAAATAACTAAGATGAATTCTTCTTAATTTTTAGTTCATATCATAAGAGTTATTAATTTTCAAACTCATTAAATTTCTCTCTCATGATTAAATTTTATATAATTCTTTCTCTTTCTTATTTATTTATTTGTAAATCATATTTATTGAAGTTTAATATATTTCTTAATATTATAATATATTTTTTAAAATTTTTGTAAATGATTAATTATTTTATGAAAAAAATATTAGTACAAAAATAATTATTTTATAAATGCATCATTTTTAAAAATAATAACAATATTATTATTATAGTATATGAATAATTGTTTTTTAAAAAATAATAAAAGTTTATTATAGTGAAAAAATAATTATTTTATTAATACTTTCATCAATTTAGTATTTTGAAACACAAATTCAAATTAAAAAAAATTAAATTAATTTTAGAATTACAATTCAAGATCAAATTATTTAGCGTACTCAAAAATAGAATTTAAAAAATTCTAATTCTATCAGAATTAGAATTGAATTTAGAATTCTACATTACAATTCTAATTTCGATATCCAAATAGACCTTAAATGTTTAGGGTCCAAACCCTAAACCTTAACAGAATGAGGTATCATTATTAAATGTTTCAATTTGCACCGTTCACCCTATTTGGAGTTTTTTTTTTCCCCTTATTTTTTCAATCGCAGTGAGTGAAATTTTGTACATGCCAAGGGAGAGTAATTGAGGACAAAATGTTGAGTGTAGACCAAGGGAGTGAAACATACATTTTGGGTAAAGTGAAAAAGGTTTAATAGTGATTTTTTTAATGACGGACATATCCTACTTTTAAATTTGATATTTTTTTTTTAAATGACTAACTTAACCGATTTAAAATTATAAAGGGACTAATTTGAAGTATTGCTCTAACTCATTTGAGTATATAATTGTACATGGTTGAACATCAGTAAAAAGAAAATCATCTCACCATGTATTTATTGTCAACAAAATCCATTGGCTCTTTACATTTATTATCTCAAAAGTCATATATATTTGTTTAATGTTTTAAAAAAAATTATGTTTTCATTAGAGACTTCAAAATTTTATTTTGGGTTAATTCCCAATCTAGTATGTAGACTTTATACACTTGTTCAACCTAATCCTTAGACAAAAGTAAAAGACTTGTTAGCCCCTCAACTTGGCAAGTGTTAGACATGTTAGTCAGTTCGTCAATAAGTTTGGTTACTATGATAGGACAAGAATACAGAGACATAAACACAAAGACATAAAAAATAAGAGGACAAATCAGTTTTATATTATGTTTGTCGACAATGTACAAGACACACTTATTTGTATCTATATCATGTTTGGTTTAATAGAAACAAGACAAAAAATACACTCTAAATGACTTAAAATACTCATATTTATGTCTTTTGTCTCTGTCTCAACATCCAAACAAAATTTTGTGTTTTTCTATCTACGTATTCTTGTCATGTCTAGCAACCAACCGCAACCTAATGGACACTAAGTTGGCCCTTAACTTCTCTATTTTCACCCTTCTTACTTCTAGCCAACCCCAAAATAACTTTGTTTTAATAGTGAAAAGTCTAAAAATCAATCTATCCCTAAAAGGACAAATTAGTCCTTACACCCCCACCACCACCTTCAGCCCAACACTATCATTACAACTCACACCCCATTCTTTGCACCACCACCACTCTCCCACCCCAACCCTCACCAAGTTGAAGAACCAAGAGTCTTTTATTTTTATTTAGGAACTAAGTTGCACATGCATAGAAAAAAATCCAAAGACTCTTTGGATATTAACACTTCCACTTCCACCTTTTTAATGAAATATTTCCTTGCTTTCTTAGAATGTAACTTTGATTAAAAAAATCCTTAAAATAAACTCATGTTTCTTTGATTTTCTTTGGCCAACATTCTTGGAAATACTTACTGTCACACCCCAACTTAGGACGTGGTCGCACATAGGGTTGCTGCCCTACGGAAGCACTGACGTGACATATTAAACATGTATAAAATGCAAATGATAAATAAATGATGTTGATTCATTAATTTATAATTGGAAAACTGTTTACATAACTGAATTGTATATGAGTGAATTTACAAAATAACCGTGTCTGAAATAAAGTCTATGAACTATCATGGATTCTGCCTTAGGTATCTGGAGCATGGCTATGACTACTCAGTAGTTCCCACTATGAAGTGGAGCTTACCACAGGTACCTGGAATCCTCGCCTACTGCACGAGGGAATCGTCCTCACTAGCCTTAGCCAAATCTAAAAGTGGTTTTGACAGAGGGGTGAGTTGTCAACTCAGTGGTGGGTATCTCGGTACCATACAAACCACACATTACATATAATGACATATAAATACATACAAGTATACAGACATGGTAAATAAAGCATATAACTGGATAACTAAAGTAACTGATAAAACTGAATGTAACTGAGAACTGAATATAATTGAATTACTAG
This sequence comes from Nissolia schottii, assembly GCA_003254905.1. Lineage (NCBI taxonomy): Eukaryota > Viridiplantae > Streptophyta > Magnoliopsida > Fabales > Fabaceae > Nissolia > Nissolia schottii. The sequence continues at coordinate 536,686 of QANU01015176.1, forward strand.
AATAAACTGAATATAACTGAAGAGCTGATAACTGGAAAGTAAAGTTGTATGTATGTCCACATCCCTGCGAAGGAGCACAATTCAAGGGAGTCGTAGCTCGACCTTACTTCACCGGGAATATTTTCGAGTGGTTCCAGTACGCACACAACCTGAATACATATGAGGGTACGCATACCCTAAGTTTAAGGAGCCTTTCACTCAGGGGTCTCGTAGGGCACGCATGCCATAACTGAGGAGCCTTGTGTTGGGTTTGGGCTCCCTTCTTATGTGGAGAAAGGCCAAATATTTGCAAACCCATTATTCTTACTTAATAGTGGAGAGGGGTCAGTTTTTAGGGTTAAGAGAGAGAGTTGAGAAGACAAAAGAAAGAAAAGAAAAAAGGAGAAGAGAAGGAAAAACGTTTTTTGATAGTGCAGAAATTTTTGATCCGCCGCCACTTCTTCGTTCACCGTTGGATCGGGCTGAAATGTTTACAGCAGGTTCGGAACGCGTGATACTTCAATCTGGACGGTAGGATCGTTGAGAAGTTACCTAAACAGTGAGAAATTCACCGCGCACAGTAATAGCGATTTTGGGTTTTCTGGTTTTTCTTGTTCTCTATTTCATCATTCTTGCCTTGTTCTTTTTGCTGATTATTGAGCACGATTTGTGTTGTGATTGAGACTCTCTTGTACCCTTATTTTGATCATAGTGGAGCTTGATTGACTGACTTGTGTTTGTGGTTTTTTACTTCTCACATTGAGAAGGTTTTCCACGTTAAAAATTCTCGTGTCTTCCTTTTGTGTGTTTTTGTTGTTGCCATTATTTGTTATTGCTCTTCATAGATTCTTGCAAGTTGGGGAAATTATTATCCACTGCATATACCTCTGCTCGAGTTGTCAATTTATTTGTCTCAAATTTCCCATCACCTTGCGCTCTAGTAGGGCACACATGCTGTAACTGGTGAGTCTAGCGCTCATACCTGCGCACGTGCGTTAACTGGTGGGTCTGGGTGACGAGATCATAGGACCTTTTACTGTTTTAAGTCATCTAACCTAGGATCTACTGTTTGTAAAGTCTTTTAGGGGAAATGTCTTTGATTACCTAAGTTGTTAAGGCATAAGACTATTGATTATGACAAGTGTGTCCTATTTAACTAATCTTTGCTTATTAATCCGACTTAAGGACTATGGTAAACACTTAGGACATGATTCTCAGGTAAGAGGGGTGCATCACAATGGGCATCATCTTAAGTACCAAGTCTTACCTTAGCCAGATCCTGCCCCTTGTTAAGGTCTATTCCTTAATCAGAGTTTTTCTTATTAAGTCTTTATGTATGATTATAACCTATCATCTCTAAGGATATCATATCTAGGGGTTCAAGTCTCTGTCCTAACATAACATAGCATAATATAGCATGACATACATACATAACATATTCTCATGGCATATCACATAGCATAGCATTTACTGATCATGCATGCATACATACATACATATATATATATATACACATATACATACACACACATACACACACACATATATATGTCTCGCATGTTATAATTGAATGAATATCTAATGAGTCATTAACATGTCATGGCATATCTAACTCGATTGTTAGACCACCGACGCACTAGGACCGCCACTTACTTGGAATGTCGTGGAACAGAGGAATGCTGGCATTGGAAGCTCTTAGTGACGTGGCGTGGCGTTGGCACCTGAAAAGCCAACCAAACCACCATCAGAACCCAAAAACAAAACTTTAAACAGGTAGGCCTGCGGTAGCGATTCAAGTATCACTACGGTGTTCTGGCATCACCACGGCGTCCTGAGGACTACCATAGGCTACCACCAACACGACCCTAGTCCATCCTAAAAGAAGGAACAACCACCTACCTAAAAGGGAGAAAGAATTGAGCAGGACCCTTCTAATAAAGAAGAAGGAGTCTGAACTCTAGGTGGGTTGAAATGGGGGAAGAGAATTCTATATATAGGCGAAGGAATGGCCAAGCAGACTGGTCAAGTCTCAGAAAATGCATCCAAAGCGAAAAAAAAAAAAGCAAAGCTAACATGGCACATGTCTCGCGCAAGACGCCTCCGGAAGAGGCTAAGGGTCACTACACTTACGTTACACATAATATGCGTAAACAGTAGTTATTTTGATGGTGGTTTATCAAATAACATAGGTTACATAATTTATTAATTTTTTATAATTTTTACAACTTAATTCATCGAATTTTGTTGTCATTTTATATTCTATATAATTATAATAATTTTTTCATTAGTTAAATTATTAAAAGAGTAAACTTATAAGAAGTTTAAAAATTTGCGAACCAGATAAACTTACGATACATCTCTTTACAAATATTATATTAAGAAATATTAATTTATCACATTAAATCATATAATCCATCAATATGTCATATTAAATCATAAAATGATAATAAAATTTGGTGAGCTTAATTAAAAAAATTATTAAAAATAAATAAATTAAGTAATATGAAGTGTTTACGGGTACTTAACAAACCACCTATTTTAATTATTCTCGTTTCCCTTATGAGATTTTATCGTCTTCAATGAAACTAAAAGTATGAACTCAAAACAGAAAATTAGAGCTAGCAGTTAGTGTCCAATGAAACGAAAAAGAGACTCGATAATGTATTCAACAAGTTGAATTCTTTAGTTATTCCAATTACAAACCAAAAAACCAGAAAATTTCCCGCCTTGTGTCATTGTCATTCAAAGTTATCAAACATGAACTTCCTCCCATGTGTACTGAGAGGGGTTACAAAGTAAAATGGATAGCATCTGTAACTCTAAAAATTTAGGCAGTATGGCGCATACATACATCAAAATCTTTTAAAACAACGCCTAAAGAAATCCATGAGTGAAACCAGCATTCACCGGCAACACTTTCTTTCTGCCGTCTTAAGGTAGAGATGTGGAGAAAAAAATGTTTTCGGTAATATCAAAAATTACCAAAGAACTAACCAGGACAAGAAAATTTTCACAACTAGATTTATTAATTAAATCAAGCAGTTGCAGCCAAGGGCACAGATCTGTAACACGCTCTCTTTGCAGCACGAACTATGTCCTCAACCTGCACATCAACATATAGCAATATAAGCAACCAAATTTAAATGATACACATGTATCAAAACTTTCGGTAAATTCACATAGTTTTCCATCAGATACGAACATGTCATGCCAAGCCCATCATCTCAGATATTATTTCACCTATTTAAAGTAGAAATACTTAATGTACCAAAACAGAAATTATGTACCCCAAAAAAAAAGTAGAAATACTTTACAGATCAATGTGCAGAATGCAAACTAAGAAAATAAAGTCACCCAAATCACATTGGAAAATTGACCGAATATGTAATGAATATGTAATTAATATGTAATAAACGCTACCTGTGGGACAGCCATTCTCTCCAGATTGGCTGCATAAGGCATAGGAACGTCAGCCCCAGCAATTCTCTCAACTGGTGCATCTAGATAGCCAAAACTCTCCTCAATTACAGATGTGCTGTTCAAGAGAATTATAAACTCAGTTTATGCCCAGGAATTAACCAGCTAAATACACACACACACACAAAAAAAATGTATAGAGATAAACCAAATCTCAGCGCCAACACCATGCTGAGGAAACCCTTCTTCAACTGTCACCAGTCTGTTGGTTTTCCTGACAGAAGCATTGATTGTGGATCTATCAAGTGGCCGGATTGAACGCAAATTTATAACCTATGCATAAAAGACCGTCACTCACTATTATCATTAACAGAATAAACGGGGGAATTCCAATACAAACTATGGAAAGACTTACCTCAGCACTGATTCCTTCCTTTGCCAGTATCTCAGCAGCCTAAACAAGCAAGAGAGTTATTTATAAATTATATCTTCATTGGAGTGGACAGAGAAAGGTTAAAATTCTTAAAAGTTATAAACCCCACATAACACACCATCACATTCCATAAAGTTAAAATCCTTGTTAGTGCAAGAAAGACTATATTTATTTACCATATTCCTCAGCAAAAAATAAACTGACCAGCAAACAATACATATCTAGAAAATGAAAGGAACTTAGGCTAAACAAACCTTGAGAGCATAGCCAACCATTTTTGAAAAGGCTGTAATAGTCACATCTTTTCCTTCTCTTTCAATCTGTCCAAGGCAGAATGCATTAAGCAAAGGGGATTCAATAAGCATAAATTACTCATAACAAGTGTGACTCAAACAACGATTAGTATGTTTCATATACTATAGATAATCATAACCATTACCTTTGCTTTTCCTATGGGAAGGCAAAAACTGGAATCAAGAACTTCGGCTGAAACAGGAAATGACTCACCATATCTGAGACATAACTCATCAAATTAAATATTTTTTAAACAAAGAATGATGTCAAAAAATTTCAATCATTAATTTTCAGTTTCTTGTGCAAATCAAGTAGCACAACTTACAACAACTCATTTTCAAGGAAAACGACAGGATCAGGGTCCCTTATTGCAGCTTTAAGCAACCCACGAGCATCTTCAGCGGAAAATGGGGATAAGACCTTCAACCCAGGGCATGAGCCATACCAAGCAGCATAACACTGCATACAAAGCAAAGTTGAAGGACATACAAAGAGAGATGAAACCTGAACTATCTGCCCTTGTTAAGATATAACCAGAGAAGCATACCATAGGGAACGCAAGAAAAAAAATGTTAAAGAAACAGAAAAGAAGAAAGCTTGGAGAACCATACTTGAGAGTGCTGAGCACCAACCCCTGCGGCAGCACCATTGGGTCCTCTGAAAACAATTGGTACAGATATTTGCCCGGCAGACATGTAGTTTGATTTTGCAGCAGAATTAATAATGTGATCTATTGCCTACACACAAGTTAAAATAGAATGAGACAATAAATGGGATAAAACTAATCGAGCAAGGATCCTCTAAAGTGAAAATTTTACTATAGTGGGTAAAGTGAGTGTTTTCACCATTAGATCATTCAAGTAAGTAGTGGGGCCCATTTCTACTTAAATGATCTAATGGTGAAAACACTCAATTTACCCTCTAAAGTAAAATCCTCACTTTAGAGGATCTTTTCTCAAATTAATCAGGAAGCTACTAATGTGCTCTGTCATTATACATGTTGACACAGCATTTTTTACAATATATTAGTGTTTCAATATTCAAGGGACCGATGCCCAACATTAACATTGCAAACACAAGGCCATGCTATCATGCTATCATGCAGATGAAAGAAATTTTACCTTCCAACTTAATTCATGTCTAAGATTTATATCTAAAACCCAAGCAATAAGAGTTAAGAAGGAAAAAAATTCCACGAATAAAGAGTTGCCATCTAACAAACTTGATTCTTGCATATGGCATCAAAGTGGCATTCAAACTACAAGTTACCACAGATCTGATTCATGTCTATGTCTACAGTGATTGGTAAAGATAACAGTAAACTGAATCTATTCTTCCAATATAAAGGTCAACATTTTGCCTCAAATCACCAATCAGTAGTTTTATATCTGTAACTCGACTCACAGGGGAACTCAACATTTTCCCTAGTTAAATTTATCATCATTGTTAGAAACTACAGAACCATGGTATTCTTATTACAGAGAAGTCGAAAGATGCCACTTAATGATCTTAGAGGAAAGAAGAATTTGGCCACTTCACAAGACATCACACCACTTTAATTAAGAGGTGCCTTAAGAAGTAAATTAACCAACTTAACCGCAGACTCAATTAAGGATGCAAGCAAGATAAACTCTAACCTGCATGGAGAAGTTAAATGTCATAAACTCTACAACAGGCCTTAGACCATAGTAAGCAGCACCAACTCCAATCCCAGCAAACCCAGCCTGCATTAATTTAACAGTAAGGTATATTAAACCCACAGCTGCTAACAACTACCAAGCATGTAAAAATCATATTCTTTTCACCAGGAATCATCAGTTCAATATGATTCATAAAGTCCATCTGTGTATGTATTTTTTTAGGATGGGAAATATACCACCCATGGTATTGGAGTTGTAATCAAACATGGGATACTAAAGCATTTGATTCTATGCCGCAACTTACTCTTAAGAGGCAGGACATGTCAATTTATATATCTAATAAACAATCCATTAAAAAACTTAAAAGGCAGCTCAACATGAAGAAGAAACAAACAAAACATTCCATTCCCATTTCCAAGGAATTCATATATCTGCCACATTGATTAATTTATATTGGGCAATACCATTGATGGCTTGTTGAACATGTTAAAACTTGCCCCTTGGCAAGTGCAGAGAGAAAATCAAAAGTGTTCGGATACCAAAATTTTGCAAATTTCATTTGGAGAAAGTTCAAGGAAAAGAACATGTTTCAGATGCCAAATTGCAATCATATCATCACGTCTAACTCATTACATTGTGCTCGGGGTTATTTATGCCAGTCACAAAGTAGTGCCAGCTCCTCACTCACTCAAAATAAAGCACGAAAACCAACAAATATGGGTCAGCTTCATTGCTTATGCATTAATTTAGATTCTTCACTGTTACTAATTTGATGGATTTTTAACTGAAAATAAGATACCAACGAAATTTCCAGAATGGGAATATTGTGTTTCTTGTTAATTGACAAGAGATAGTTTACTACAATATAAAAATCTAAAACTGGGAATGCACCAGAGCCAGTTTGCATTTCTGTTTCCTATTTTCATTTACTATTTTCAATCTGTTTCCTGTTTTTTAAGATTTTGTGAAGAAAATTGTGAGAACAAGAGACAAGATTTTTTTTGCTTCACAGAATCCTAAAAAACAGGAAACAAACTAAAAACAAGAATAGAAAACATAAATCAAATAGACCCTTAAATTTGCATCAATTTGCAATCACTCTTAAATAAAACACAACACAAAGACAAGGTGAGTAACAAAATGTAAACATTTGAAAGGAGAGGCAAAAAGACACAATTAAATACTAGCAAATTAATGGCTGCAAAAGTACCAAAGGAGTGAGGAAGTCTGTGTAAGAAAAATAACCTCAGTGATTGGAGTATCAAGAACCCTCTCAGGGCCATACTTCTCCAGCAGCCCCTTGGAGATCTAAAATTGTAAAAAGAAAGACAAGTTAAAGAGGTGATAGCTAAACGAGTTCATAAAATTCACAGCCTGCCAGGAAACCCATAACTAACCTTGTAGGCACCCTGGTATTCCCCAACCTGCACTTAAATACACCGAAAACAAATCATAAGTAACGGGAAAAGGGAAGAGACCAACAAAAAAGTTCATGTTTCAGAAAAAGTATACTAATGGGGAATGTTTCAGAAAAACAATACAATATATATATATATATATATATATATATAACGATAGAAAGGAAAAAAGATAATATTAATGGGGAAGCAGAGCTGAATGACCTCTTCACCCATCAAGAAGACTTTAGGGTCTGCAGACATTTCCTCGTCAAGTGCGGAGTTCAGAGCCTCTCGCACTGTCATCTGCATATTTCAAAACCAAAACACGTGCGTGCCGAGTTAGATTTGTGAAGTGAAATGAAAGGAAAGGTTAGAGAAAGGAATACCTCTTTAGCGGCAGAAGAGAAAGCTCTGAAAGCAGATAAGGCAGGGCGAATACTCTACAAAAATGAAACAAAAATATGTGAGATGGTGGTGGGCAAGCTGCCTCCTGCAACTGCAAGCAGAGAGAATTAGACATAGGTACCTTGTTCCTTATAACACCCAACATCTTGCTTAACTAGTCGAACTCTCGAACGAAGCAAAGCTGGTCACAAAAACCGTAATCCATCAACAAATTCCATTCATTACAAATTAACTAGTTAACGGAATCGAATCTTAACACACTCACAAGAACCAGACATTGAAATCACATCATTAACGAGTATATAACAAACAAATAAAAGAAGAAAAGAGTGAGAGATAAATCAATGGTGACCCTAAATAGCTAATCTAGATGAGAACGAAAAGTAGGAAACCCTAAAAGATCTGAAAGAAGAAGAAGAAATGGGAAAAGCAGGTGGTGAAGCTGTACCTCTGGATCTCTGATGATAGGATCCGATTCCGATCGCCCCAAATAGAATGAAACCACACCAAACGCACCCTCTCCTCTCCTCTGGTTTATAAATTAATCGTATTCTCTCATACACTTTTACTCTCTCCCTTTTTTTTTAAGGGGGGTTTGACGAATATTTTAACTATTCTTATATTTGTCCTTTCATATTTTTGTATATTTTTTCCAAGAATAATAATAAGGTATATTATATTATATTGTATAATATTCAACCAAAAACAGCCACCACCCACGAGTATGACTGCACTGCACTATTCTATTCAGAAAAAATAAATAAATAAATAAATTCGTCTGTCTGTCCGTAGAGCCCCCCCCCCCCCCCCCATTTTTCTTCTAATCAAATAATCACCTAAACCATTCATGAGGAGAATGGTAAATAATTAAATAATTTTTTACAAAATAAAATTTTAATTTTGAATATTTGTATCAAATATTATACTAATATAAAAATAGTGAATTAAAGTTATACTGCTACAACTCATCCATTATATTATTTGTGCATATCATACATACGGACACATGCCATGCAACATTATAACATTATTAATAATTTAAAAGCGATAATTTAAATTACTAATAATCTTAAAGATAAGGTGTCAAACCCTCCTAAGTAATATTCGTCGTTGACTTGATTAAAGGTGGATTGATAGAGCTTTACCTATTATTATAACCTATTGGGTTGAGGCGTTGAGCCCAAAATCCAGACCAAAACTGATCTATCCAAGCTGGTAGAGGCAGCGTTCAATTTGGGTTGAGCGAGAATGAAGGTTAAAGAAAGCCCAAGGCAAAGCAACGGTGGAATCAATTTGTAGCGTTCCAACTTGTGGCCCAAAAACAAATAAGAGAATCAGTTCATAGCGGTTTAGTGTTTATTAGCTGAAATTGAAATATATGATTTGTTGATGAATGCAGTGAGTGAGATGAGCTATGCTAAATAGCACGAGTGTGCGAAAAAGAGATCAAACGGTGGTCTTCTTTCAAGTTAAAATAAATAGAAAAATGAATGCAAAAAAGAAATTTGAATTAACGATTTAAACTTGGTGGCACTGAGAGTGCGAGCCAAGTAGTGGTTGTCGAACTGAATATCATTTTCGTTTGGAGATTGTGAAGAAGCATGATTCGGGAGGATCGCCACCCGTAAAGCCAATGCTAAGAAGCGTCTCCTCCGCGCTTGGCAGGTATTCTCGAGACTCTCTCTCTCTCCCTCCCTTCAAAATCAATCATCATACATAATATATGAATTGAAGCAGACCGAATTCCTTTCTGCCAAACTATATAATCAGAAGACCTATTTTCTCATAATATTTCTGGAATTATTCTCCAATCTTGTTTTCTTCTGTCATTGCATTATTTTTAACTTCCTATTTCAAAACAAGCATGCCATTCCTCCTAATGCATAAATGCTATCTATCCCTTTCATCATCTTATTTTCTATCTCCGTCCATTTTAGAAATTGATTTGTAATTAATTAATCGAATTAGTGATCATTATACGCAGAGAAAATGGTTAGGGATGTTTATTTATTTCTTCATCATGCATGACAATTTCCTTTATTTACACAACTATCTTGCCGCTAACAGACGTTATGCCTCCAAATGACTCCCTGCCGCATGCCTATTCTGTTTTTGTTTTGTTACTGTCTACTTCTTGTTTATACTTTATTGTTTCATGAAGAAAGAAAAATAATTGAGAGTTGTGACTATCTTCCATCATTATTTGCTAATCAATGTTATGACATGCATCTTTTTGTTGGAAGAATGAAGCTGTCCTGAAGGCATGTTCTGAACCACCTCCTTTGAAAAGCTGAACGGCATGATTATCTTGGGATAATATTAGGTGCATCTGAAAGTTGTATCATTAGTGTTTAGGCTCCCAATTCCAAAATATTTCTTTGCTCCGACCGTCCTTGCCAAACAATAGGAGGACACATGCTTCACTTTTCTTTTAGGTGCAAAACCAGTGAACATGATTTATCTATCTTGCATTGCACGCTCTCTGTAGCTGTAGATGTTGGGAATTTTGGGATGTTCACTTTATTATTGAAAGAAAAGAGTATATGAAAGCATGAAAATCAGCCATGTCTTCCAATCTTGGGCATCAGAAGGGGGGGTGAAGGTTCTATATTGGGCCTTATAATGTTGCTGGGCTCTTTCGTATGTTATTATAGCCTGTCAACTAGAATAGTGGTGGTGTACTGCTGTTGATAAGTTCGAATTTTCTTTGATACTGAAGGCTCAAGCCTTTCAATTTATACTGGGGCCCATGTAATTTGATTTACAATTTCATTAAGGCATATACCATATGAACCGCCGTATGGGAAAGAAATAGAAAAATGACAAGTCCTTGTTGCAGCTTGCAGGGATACTAAGCAATCCTTATAAACTCAACTCCATCCAAGCAAAAAGGTGTGGTTTTGGAACTGGTCAAAATTGATGGATGATAGCATGTTCCCTTTTCTGCAAGGCAAATGAAAATAGTATATTAGAAAGATGGAAGAGCCGAGTTTAATACCTTCTTTATGTGATTGACCTAATCAGGCGAGCCTACCAAGTTTAATTAAGTTGGAGCGAGTGGGTCATGTGTGGTCTACCATGATAGGCTGCCCACGTGATTGACAAAAGTGTTGCTCTAAGTCAGCAATTCACATACCTCTCTCATCCTTTATTTCCTTAATGAAAATGAAACTTATAATAGAAAAGGTGACGTGAAGAACTCTAATAGCCTTATTAGATGATTCTAAGCCACTATCACAAGAAACTCTGGTCGGCTATTAATTCTTTTGAAAAATTTGATTTTATTACACTTTTGTCTCCTTAATGTTTGAAAAAAAAAAGGTAGTCATTTGAATTCTTCTTTTGGTATCGAATTTTATTTGCCACAATATTATCATTCAACTTCCTCAGCTCTAACAATCTTGACTCAACTTGTATTCAATTGTACAGTTGTAATGAATTATCTTGATTTGAATGGAATGAGTTTTAAACCCAACAAAATTGTAGATAAATTCTTGTATGAACACAAATTTAACAATTTATATTTAGGCATTTTCACAGTAAAAGTAAGTTAAATTATCTTTATTCAAGATATTGATGTGAATTGTGTAACACTAGTAATCGCACTAGTTCATATAAGTAATAAAAGTGAGTATTAAAACTCAGGTTGTCTAACCCACGAGGATAATATTACACTAGAATTTAATCAATGAATAACTAGGTTGAATTGATTATAGCAACAAAGGAAAATTGTGTTTGATTTCAATGAAATAAATGACAATTAAATAAACAAAAATAAAACAAAACCAACTTAGAACAATGGAACAAGAAATTGGGAGAAGAGACTAGGACATTGACTTCACATATTCTAGACTCAGGTGTGCTTATAGACAAACACACACAATCATCCTAAAATATTGTTATTCAATTATTAATATAGTTAACTAATACGCAGAGTTCCTATCCTAATCACAAGTCTCTCTCGAGGTCAAACGATTATTTTTACCTAGAGTGACTACCCAATCTCTTGGTGTAGCCTAATCTCTTAAAAGCATGAACGATTTGTGAATTCTCTACACATGACCTCATCAGTTGTGTTTGTTCCTCTCAGATTGTCGCTCAACTTATGGTTTCTATAACAAAGCACTCTCGCATTCTTTTTCTCAAATTCACGGAAGATAATAATTCATTCAATTAATGGCTAGTTAATCAAAAGCATTAAGAACAGTTCATAGAAACTTAATCAACATCGACACAAAAATTAAATAACAAAGAATTTTTATGATAATATCATCAAAGAAAAGGTTACATCAACTGTCATAGTAGGGACTTAATTCATAATGGAAGAAGAAGAAAAGAAAAAGAAACCAAAAAATAAAGGTTTTGTATAAGAACAATGGTGGTGAGAAGACCAATTCTCTCAGGAGGCTGCAGCGACATGGAGCGATAGAGGCGCTGCAACGCTCCTACAACGCTACAACGACACGGAGCTTGTGACACACTACACCAACACGGAGGTTTCAAAAAATCCTAGCACCACATCAGTAGTGGGCCTTTCCTCATCGTATAAATAGAACCCCCAAGAAGCGTTACAAATCGTTAATTCCTTCAGAGCTTCGAAAGTCTCTCTCAAGTATTGGAACTTTTCTGCTTAGTTTTTCTAGTAGAAATGCAACGTCTTCACCTAAAGTATATAGTTAGTCTTTTAGGAGTGGCTTAGGGGCACCAGCAGCACTACTTTGGTAGTGGTAACGCTGTGTCGGTCCACGACACAGTTCAGTGATATTTTTGTCAGTTTCTCATGGCGTGGTGTTTGTCAGTCATTCCAAGTGCCAACACTATGCTGCTCGGAGCTTCCAGTGCTAATGTTCCCCAGTCTCAGGCCTTTCTAGATGAGTAAAGGTCCTGGTGCGTCGATAGTTTGCTGCATTAACGGTCCGTCAATCGAGTCAGTTATGCTAACATGTTTGTTGTTATTTAATTATTAATTATTCAAGTATCTAAGTTAATTAATTATGCAGATGCTTAGTAAATCACATGTTAGGACTAAGTAGAGACCTATGCATATGCTACGTGAAATAAATGCATGTTTATATGTTTAGAACTGTTTGGTTAGGCTTATGTAGCAACTCCGATGGTATGACCATAAGATAATAGACTTTTCATAATCAGCAGACATAGAATATAAATACATTGTAATTGATTTTAGTAATTAGAACATAATTAGATCAATCACCTTAATTTAATAATATCATAATCAGTTAATCATGACAACCCTAGGATAGAAGACTTTTGTTTCAGCAGCTTTAGTGTGTTATGGGTTCAGCGTACCCGTAGTATTCTCAATATGATATGGGTTCAGCGTACCCACAGTTCTCAGTATAACATGAGTTTAGCGTACACACAGTATTCTTAGTATAATATAGGTTCAACGTACCCATAACGATACAGTATTCCTTACGGGTTCCAGCATACCCAGACCGCAAGGATTTATCCTGGCGAAGTAAGGTCGAGCTCGCATTCCCTTGATCGATGATTGAGAAGTATTTCTCCTCGCGCCCCTTCGTTGGAGGCGAATAGTTTACACAATAGTTATATTATTTTAGTTATGCAACAGTAATATTCGTAACAAAAATTATAATATGTGAACCATTTTTGCATTTATCTTTCAGCTATATATGTTGTCTATTTTAAATGTCAATATATGTTATGTGTGTGGTACCGAGGTACCCACCACTGAGTTGACAACTCAATCCTCTGTCATATTGTGTTACAAAAATACAGTTGAGGGGAGTGATAATGTACCCCTCATCCAGTAGCAGCAAGGTCCATCGTTAGTGGTGAGTTCCACTTTGCAGAAGGTCTACCTTATATTATTTTCTTTTAATAGGATTGCTCTAGATGACTAGGGTACGATTTTACATTGTCAGACTTTAGCATATTAGAATTATCAGCTTTATTATTATTTTAATAATATATTATATAATTTAGGTAACTATTATTTATTATATTTAATTCAGTTATTTAACTAGTATCATGCAAGACCAGTAGTTAAGCCACGCTAGAGCTTCCATAGGGTCAGTATCCTTACGTGCGGCCATATCCAAAGTTAGGGTGTGACAAAGTGGTATCAAAGCCATACGTTTCCCTTAATTATTTGGAGCTAGGGTCTTTAAGTAACACTGGGATTGTGTGAATAGAAGCACGTCCATTCATACGGAACGCAATGGTACCTAAAACCTTTAGAAGAGTTAGCCATGTATAAGAACACTTAAAGAGTCAGTGTCCTTTGAAAATACTATTGTCTAATGAAATTTTGGTTGTAACCACCGTGAAATCATGACACATAGATGACCCGTAACAACATCACCTCAGGAGATAGCGCTTGGCTGAGAAACTTGGAAAGGGCCATGACTTAGATGGCCTAAACATTTGTAGATGTGGCCCGATCAAAAACATGTTTTGTTGCCCCCTCGGACAACACAGTGGTTCATTGCTTTTAGAACCTACACCCTTCGACCTTCAGCGGCAACACCTCAATCGAGAACTCGTTACAGTTTTGCTTTCAGATCAAGCAGATGGCTGAGTTGTTCCACGTCTCTTCCTCCAGAGCAATAGAGTTGGCAAGATATCATTTGACTGGCCATGCGACACGATGGTTCTGTGGACTTAAGAAAAATAGGGGTGAGGACGAGCCCCCACTCTCATGGGAGGAATTCTCGGCAGAGCTCTACAAAAGTATTCTCCCCACCAGCATTATGGATCAGTTGGTGAATGAGTTCCTCCAGCTAAAGCTCACCCCTGGTATGGCGGTGACGGAGTACGACGAGCGCTTCCCTTATCTCAGCCAGGCCTCCAATCAGCTTATCATGATAGACTAGGAGAGATTGTGACTGTTTGTAGGCGGCCTACCTACTCAGTACTAGGATGGACTGTCTACACAAGTGGATAAAGCCTCTAACTCTGAAATAGTAAACACCGCTATCCACATAGAAACCAACTTGATTGCTCAGTGGGCATCTGACGAGGCCAAGAGGGCCAGGCTACAAGGTGCTTTTACTAGCAATTTCAGCGCGAGCAAGGGTCCCAACCAGCAGGGTTCCTAGCGGGTAGTCCTAGGGTGGGCTGCTTTCTTAGAGCACACTTCGATGCATCCCCCAACTGTTATGACTTAGAGCAAAGACAATCAACAGTCAGGTGCACAAACCTCAGGGCGGACACCCTCCACCTTTTCTAGTTGTCCGACCTGTGGGAAGCATCACTCTGACCTCTACCTTCAAGCTGCCTCCAGTTAGGGGTCAATCTGTCTGGGAAACAAGACAACACAATTTCAGGCAGGGAGTTTTGGTGGGTCTATGGCTCCAGTAGGTAGAGGTGCTGGGGGTGGAGGCCCAAATAACAGAGGACAAGGGGGAAGAAATGCAGGTGGCCAAGAAGCCAATGGTAGGGGAGTGCCCCTTTTGTATGCCTGGACTCTACAGGATGCTCAAGCCTCCAACCAGTACCATGCATGATCAGTAGTTAAGTCACATCATAACTTCTGTAGGTCAGTATCCCTACATTTGGTCACGTCCAAAGTTGGGGCGTGATAAGTAGAGACTTGACTTGGGGACTAATTGGGATATCTCGCTCATTACGTGACATCCCTAGAGCCTTCGTCTTCGTACCTGGGAGCTCTCCTAGGGTTGCCTCCACTCTTGGGTAAATGCAAAATCTAGAATCCACACTGAACGTGTTTTAGGTTTGTATTTATTGCCCTTAATTCGAAATTACAAAAAGAGGTTTATGATTTTTTTTTTGCAGATTTTCGTTGCACTACTCAAGTAGTGCAAGTACAACTCGAGTAGTGCTTCCTGATTTGAACTGGAATGGTAAAAATACTATAACTTTTGTTACAAAAGTATGAATGATGCGATTCAAATCTCCAATTAAATCTAAGGAGATCTTTAACTTTATAATTTTAGCCTATTCAAAACTCATTCATCTTCAAGGTGAAAATCAAGTAACAAAGTAAGATTGAAACCATTTTAACACTTCAAAATAGCCCTGGTAGCCTAATCTTCTCCCTGGGGTCCTTATTCTTGAAAACCAATGAATGAACACCTAAAGATAAGGCTGTCAATTGGGCCTTAACGAGCTTTTACTATTCGCGGGCTATATGTTTTGGTCTGTCCATTTAATGAGGTAAACGGGTTAGTCTGCACGTTATGCCTAGTTAACACTAAATGGGCCAATTTGGCCGCGGATTAAATGGGATTTTGCTATTTGCAGGCTGAATTTTATATTTTTGGTTCATCCATTTTACTGGGTAAACAAGTCAGACTCATTTTGATAGCCCTACCTAAAACTATCCTAAAATGCATGAAATTATCTTAAAACTATATGTTAAAAACCTAGCAAAATAACTCTCATTGGAGAGTTTCCATATACATTCTCTCACTTATTGATCCCACAACCTTTATTGTGAATGTGTATGTGTAAATATGAAGTGATACAACTGTTTTTATCCAAGATTTTTTAAGATTATGTTCACTAAGTAAGAGTTCCTAAGATAGGCTTCTAAATCAATTTAAAGTCGATAGCCCATTTTTTATTTTCTTTACAAAAATAGATAGATTGTATTTCTTCTTATAAAGAAAACCAAATACATAAAGGTCTCAACGATTCATATCAGATTAAAAAAAGAGATATAATCTTAAATCATTGTCTAAGGAAAAAATGATAGAAATTTTTTTTTAAGAATTTCGGAAACCTAAGAACACCTAGAGACTTGCAAGAGTCCACGACGAAATGGATTCCAATTTGATTCTTTCTGACGGGGTAATTTTGGTGTCTTCTCTCCCTTCCCAAATCCGAGCGCATCAGCTAGAGTTAGACCACCTATTTTACTAATATCTCCTAGGGTTGCTATTTTACCAAAGTCTTGGATCTTTCATTGTCTTCGTCACTTTCCTTCGCTCCTTCCTTTCTAGTCTATCTTTTTGTCAAGGACAAGAAAAGGAACCAAACAATACTTAGTGATTCAAACCTTCGTCTTCAATCTCGTAGTGAGAACCTCGTATCGAGGAGGAGCTTCAAGACTCTGGAGTAAGGATCAGCGACAAGAGCTTTCGTCAAGGATTAAGGATGACGAAGATGACATGGACGTGACTGACACACAAATAAGCAGACAAGGGCAATAAATGTAGCGCTTGCAGCAATGTGGATGCAAGTATCAATCCGATTAAATAAATATTCTTTTACATAAAAAGTGGCCACAAAATGGAATACATTACCAAAAAATGTAATTTTAATTGTTATGCATGACAATCAAATTTTGTTTCATCAATAAAAATATTTTAACTCTCTAACTCCTATTTTTAAAATCATGCATATAAGAAGATCTAATGATAGTGTAAGTTTTATACTATTAGTGCATTATAGTTAAACTAAAATAATTGACACACATATCAAAGATTTTTTTTTTGCAAATCATGTACGGTTGAATTAGGTTTATTATTTTTGTTATTACTTTTTATCAATGAAAGTTTAAGTAAATTTGTTATCGGCCATCCCACTAGAATCAGACATGTCTTGAATCTCTTTAAACGTTTACAAAAATACTTATAGGTCATTCATCAAAATAGTCTTTACTTTAAAAATAAAAATTCAACACACATCATTTTAAAATATAAGTCATTTTCATACCAACTGTATCAATCACGTTTTCCATTTAATTTAGGTTTGTGTCATTGAATCTTGATCTACTTTTGAGAATTTCCACTTTTGAGAATGTAATGTTCTTTTAATTTCTCAAAAGATAAATTCAAATAATGAAATTCTCTCCGTTAGAAGATTTGATAGGAGACTGAGCAAGATTATTACAATTTTACTGGTTAGAGAGCTAACCAAGATTAAAATCGTAAAAATTTACAAATAAAGGGAAAATGTTATTCACACTACGTTTCTCACTCTATATGTATATATACCTTTAGGTACAAGGCAACAAACACACAAATCTTGTAGTTTTATGATAAGTATTTTTATTTAAGCCGTCCATGCCTTTTTCAGCATCCACTTGGCAGGGTTTGTTTGGCCTTTTACGCATTTTACCCCGTCGTGCGCATCGTTTATATTTTGGTTGAGAGGCTATGACTAAATGACCTTTAAGGGGATATATTTTTTTATTCAAAAACAATATATGTACATCTCAAAAGTTAATATTATGTATAAATTATATAGAGAAATAAATATTCTTATTAATTATTTATGCGTGTATGAACATATATGTATTTAATATTATTTATTTACATATTTAATAATATCTTTTTTTTATTTTATACGCGTACAAACAAAGTATTTAATATTATTTATTTATTTAATAATATTTATTTTTATTTATAAGATATATTTCTCTATTCTTTAACATTTATTTTTGAGTGCGATGTAAGACAAAATAGTGGACCGTTATTTATTTTTCGATTTCATCAAATAGAAAAACGATAACGAGCCTCAAGAAAATGTTGAATTACTAATTTTTTACAGATTATGATAATTATTTGAGAGACAGACATTATTCTTCAAGAGTTTAAACAAGAGAGAGCCTTGGTGTGTTAATCCTTACATGTTTAGACTGGATAAAGTTTTTCATGTTAAGTCAAATTAATTCCTTAATCGAATGTCTGTAATAAATTGTGATCACCTCTATTGAGAAATAGGTTATTTTCTCTAAAAGACCTTTTAAAAAGAAGATAAACTTGTATATCACTCTACCAACTAGCTAGTGAGTGGGATGCTGATATCTGGCAAAGATTTATGTTCTTATTCTTTGTTAGTTCTACTCCAGTGTTGTTGAACAAATAGTATTAGATTCTATATATGGTGCACACCAGCATATTTTCATCCTCCTTTTCTCGCTCTCTTTTTCCTCCAACCTTTTTCCCCCTTTTAATGTAAAATTAGAAGCATTGCGTGGTGATACGGGCAAGTAAAAAGGGGGAGAAATTGGAGGAAGGAAAATGAAGAATTGCATTACTAGTAGTACATAATACATTATTAGTAATAATACTCGAGTTCAGAATAGTACTAATTACCCTTAATAATGCCGGTGGGTGGGTTTCCTTCCTTCAAGAGGATACTTGACTTAATTTCAACTAAATTAATTAATTAATTACACCTAAAGAGGATGGAAAAGGAAAAGAAAGAAAGACCGAAAGCAGCAGAAGGCAGAAGCTTGATGATGTTCATTCATGTTGTTGTGTTCTGTCTTTCTTTACGAGGGGAGGAAATGGATGAATAGACCAGACCAACCATTCCCTATGGAAAATAATGACAAAGGTGCAAGGCAGGGGGGCTTCTCTGTTCTGTTTTGAAGAGGTTAAGGCACTAATTTTCTCCAGAAACAATTAGGTAAGTATTTGCTGTTGCAGCAGCTACTGCTGTCATCATCATCTTCTCCATGATGGTCACTGGTGGAAACCTCCTCCGTGATACCACTGGTGGCCGTCGAGGATGAGGAGGAAGCCCCAGGGACAGGGTCCTCAGCTCCCCTGTTTTGTGAAAGGAAGTCGTAGAAAACCACCTTTGAAGAAGAGTTCCTCATCCTGTTGCTGCTGCTTAACGCCTCCGCATTTTTAGAAGAACCTCTCCTCTTGAAGAATATTCGACACAGAACCCAATCTTGCATGGGAACCACGGGGCTCTGCATCTGCATCTGCACACAATCAAGCAAGGGAATTCACCTACTGGATGGATGGATGGATGGTTGAAGGAAAACAAGCAGGGGTAAGGTAGAGAGTTGTTGCTCCTAATTAAGCTGACCTGAGAGTGAGAGTGGAGGCGATACTCGTGCATGATCCAATCGGTTCTAGAACCGTGAGGGGGCTTGCCTCTGTAGAAAACCAGAGTCTTCTTCATCCCAACAACAAGAACGCCTTTGGAAGAAGAAGTTGAAATGATGTGTTTGTCCAGCCCAGTGGCCTTCCAGTAACCCGACATGGTAGCCCTGTTGGATCTGTTCCCGTTTGGATATTTGGCCTCCTTCCTGCTGAAGAAGTACCTCTCTTGCTCCATATCACCTGTATGTACTTATGTAAGTAGAAGGAAGAAAGAAAGAGGAGTAGTAGTAGTAGTAGTAGTAGTAGTAGGTAAGCAAGGAAGCAAGGAACCAACCTGGCAAATCCCATGGATCAGACTTGAAAAGATGAAGGAGGTCAGGAATGAAAGAGGAAAAGGGCAAAGGGGTGGACAAGACCTTGCGCTTCAAGTATTGGACAACCAGCTCCTCATCTGTCGGGTGGAAACGGAACCCAGGTGGCAATCTCAGCTCCCCATTCTTCACAAAACTCACCCTCTCCATCACACAGCATGCACCCCTCTCTTCTCCTCTCCTCTCTTTACTATTTAAAGGACAATTAAAGGGATGGAGAAGAAGGCACTCGTGCGAAGAAGACGACGAAGGTTCTTCAAAGCAGGCAGGCAAGTAAAGAAGAAGAATAAACAAGCAAAAAAGGGAGGAGCAAGAAAGAAAAGGTGGACAAAAGGGGGGGGCTTATTATTAATTATTATTGAGTGATTTTGTTGGATTGGATTGATAAAGAAAGCAAAAGGGAAGGGGGAAGGAGGGAGGGGGGCATGGAAGAAAGAGGGGCAAGTGTGGCTTCTTTTATAGTAATGGGTCTGACTGACTCACTGACAGGAAAGAAGGGAAGGAGAAGGAGAAGGAGAAGAATAAGACGACACATTTGGCGTAAACCAGACTCAACCTCCCCTTTCCCTTTGACGTTATTAAATATATTATTATTATTATTTTATTATCAAACCCAAGCTTCGTTGGTTGGTTGGTTAGTTTAAGTCTTTCGTTCGTTCATTCATTCATTTCATTTGCCTTCTGTTCACCTCTTACCCAAAACCAAACAAGCCTAGCTAGAGAGAGATTCTTTTATTAGAGTTTTGGTGAAGTCAGCCTGTGGGTGTCATGGGCTCCACCTGGAGGGAGGGGGTACCCAAGGCAAAGGCAAAGGAACTTTATCAGTAGCAGTTTCTGTTTGGGTGAAAATACACAAATAACCCTTTCAGCACAGGGAACAAACGCGTCACGTGTGTGTGTTGATGATAGAATTAGAGGGTGCCTTTTTGCAAATTGAAATTGCAACGAACGTCCCCTTAAAAGAGGCAACGGTTTATCAGTTTGAGTTTGGTTAGCTTCCCACCCCCCCCCGGCCCGCCCTTTGCTTCCTCTTCTTCCTCTGCCCTTTGCTTTATCTTTTCTTTTCACCTTTATTAGGACTTTAGAAAGACTTCCTATACACTCTTCTAAGTGGCTGCCTCCTGACTCCTTTACTGCATAACCATTGTCGTCAGTTCTCACATGAAGTGATTCATCGCGTAAATATCATTTTCTGTTAATTTTTTAAATTAAATTTATTTAACTTTATCATTATTTAAAATTTTATGTGACTTTAATAAATTTTTTATTAATCAAATTATTTAAAAAATTAGTTTATAAAAATTTTAAAAATTTATAAACTATTTAAATTTATAATACATTTTTCACAAATATTATATTAAAAAATATTAATTCATCATATTAAATTATGTAACACATCAATATATTATATTAAATAATAAAATAATGATAAAATCTCATAAATTTACTTTTAAAAATTGTCAAATACATAGAAATTCAATAAGAAATATTATTTTTCGTAGAACAAGTGAAAAACCATCAATCAATTTTACTTTTTATCTTTAAATAAGATTTTAATTTTTAAAATACAAAGCATTTCCCTTATCCTGGTGTCATCTTCAAAATATGCAAATTGAATGTGCACCATAATTTACTTGATAAAGCATTTTTTTCTTTTTAAATTTTAATTCACTAAATGAGAAAAGTCTATTTTATTCCTCTATGCAAATCAAAATTTCAAATCAAATCATCCCACAAACCAATCTTATCTCTTATCTAACCAAACCAGCAACCATGGGGGTAGGATGTGGGAGAGGCCGTCGGTGCCTTCTTCTTCAACAAGTCAGATCAACTCCA
This sequence comes from Nissolia schottii, assembly GCA_003254905.1. Lineage (NCBI taxonomy): Eukaryota > Viridiplantae > Streptophyta > Magnoliopsida > Fabales > Fabaceae > Nissolia > Nissolia schottii. The sequence continues at coordinate 558,256 of QANU01015176.1, forward strand.
ACTCATTCCTGGTCGCACTCCTCGATTCGCATTACAACGAACTCGCTGAACTCATCGACAAGTCGTCGCCACCCACAACCTCACCATCTTTACCCCCACCAACGAAGCCATCGACCGCCACCTCGACCCTCTCTTCAAGCACTTTCTTCCTCAAACCGGGCAACCTCCTCTCCCACGTACTCCCCTCCAGGTCAGATCTGGGTCGACCCGACACAAAACCCTCTCCAGCGATCACCTCTGCCTCTCCACCAACTGCACTACTGGCGAGTGGTTTGTCGACCGGGTCAAGATTGCCCACAATCATGATTTGGAGAATAGGGTTATACTGGTCTTTTACTTTTTTTATTTTATTAAAATATAAAAAAGAAGAAAAGACTTATTGGCACACAAGAACCACTATTAAATCAATTTTCACAATAAGAAAATTCTTTATTTTTTAATGGTTAGATTAATATCATATCCCTTTTAAGGGTGGATATGAGTGACATAAGTGAGTATATGATAAACACAATGGTTGCACATTCAAAATTTATCTTTTGAAAGTGAGCACTGCATACATAACCTTAATGTTTAGAATTGTTCAAGATTTTTTTAGATGACTTGTTATTAATTGTTGTGTTTCTGATATTATTCGATTATAATTTATGAATTTTGGCAACACATCAATTTTGGGAGTCGTGAACGTAAACTTACATTTGCTAAATCATTTTCAAACCAGTTAAAATATTCTGTTAGCTTTTTCAATAACTTAAGGGTCTAAATCACGTTGAAATCGACTAAACATACGAATAGGCATATATTCTTAATTATCAAACCTACATGTATAAGAACTATAGCCATATAAAACCAATAAGAAAAATATTGTCATATTATATTTCTACGTGGGCCTCAGTTATTGTTTATCATTTCCCCCATTTACATATTCTCAGATAATGGAGACGTCGAAGTTACTTTTGGGAGTGTAAAACATTAGTTTTAGCTTGTCACGCACCGCATAACTCAACTCATATTTGGTATTTTTTTTTTTCTTTATATGGACAACTAGGCAACACGCCCAAACAAAAATAGAAACTACATCTCTACGGTAGGGAGGAAGGAAGTACACAATCTATCAGCCAACAAGTTTAAAGATTAAAATAAAAATAAAAATAAAAATAAAAATAAAAATAAAAATAAGGAACAAACTCAAAAATGTGAAAATCTATTGGACAATCATGACTATATTTGGTTGGTCATAGCATTAGAAAAATTTTTGCTTCTCAAAAAACTTATATAATCCGGATGGTCGAATCTGACTTCATAATGTCAATAATAACTCTTACTAGAGAGGAATAAAGAGGACTAAAATTTAGGAGTCATGTAAAACTTTGCAGCACATTTTAAGTTTAGCTCAATAATTACTTGCTAAAAATCATAATGGATTGGATAGGAAATGTTAGAAAAAAACACACCCAAATTATTTAGTGTTCTTTTACTGGAGGATTTTATTGTGGTCCTTGTTGAGCTAATAATGACCATGATATTTATTAAAACAACATTATTTTGTAATTATTTTATTTTTATTAAATATTTTTATGATTAAAATTACTTATAAAGAGAGGTAGTATTTTATACAATATTATACAATAATGTATGTATACAAAATTTATTAGGTCTTATCCTATCATACTAAATAAACCTATAATTTATCACTAATTATCAAATAAAAGTATTTGACTTTGACTATGAGGTCTATTTAAAGTATGAGTCAAAGTGAAATATCCCAATGAATTACACTGGGGCTGCACATAGGTTGGGTGAATGTTCAACCCAATTAAATCTCTATGTGTTGAGTTGGTTTGATTTTTCTAAATTTTTTTTGAAATTGATCCGACTCAACTCAACTATGTACGAGTTGGATCAGAGGGTGATTGAGTTATATTTTTTAAAAAAATAAAATAAAATTCACAAATAACATAAAAAGGAAGAAAACAATTGAGAAAAGCAAAAAAAGAAGAAGAAGAAATTGTATATATGTTTACGAAAATGAGACAGTGATATGACGATAAGGATGAAATAAAGAATAAAAAAATTGTATATATGTTTATGTGACGAGATAATAATGTAAACAAGTTTTTAAAAAAAATCAAGTTATTGGGTTAGGTAGTCATATTTAATTTTGTAATCCAATGCTTGATTTGATCAGAGGTTGAATTCTTTTGGATTTGATTTGAGCAAAACCCAATCACCTGACCCAAACCAAAAATATTATATCAGGTTAAATTGAATTGATTGGGTCATCAGGTTGACTTGTATCCCTAAATTACATGAAGCAAAGAAGAGTAACACAATATCTTAAGAGAAAATTAAAAATCTTGAACCTTTGGAATACAAAAGTTAGGGACATTGTCAAGATCCAAGATTCTCAAGGATAATTGGTATTTCATTTAATACCGTCATTAACCCTAGTTGTCGATATTAAGACAAGTATACCTTTCAGATCAATCCTCTATTTAGAGCACTGCGAATGATTCATGAGGTGAATTGTTTTCCTATCATAAACTTTATTATTCCTTACTTGCTAATTTTTTTCACGTTATGAGAACAACCAGGAACTTGTAGTATCTTCCATTCAAATCAAATCAATCATCCTGTCCATGGGTAACCTCGATTAGCTACTTGCTAAAACTCACTACTAGATATAGAAGACAATAAGGAAGCTGAAAATTGAAAATGACAAACACCATGGTGGTCGGCTCTCCTGGCAATAAGGCGCGACTATAGTTGGATGGTGAGATCAGCGATTAAGTTAATAGGGAGGATGAGACCGGTTGGTTCCCACCCTTGCTAGTACAGAGATGCGGCAACCACACACCATGTTGGCTACAACACCACTATAGTCCTCTCAAACCCTAACATGCACATGCAAAACTTCAACAGCACAACAACGCTCAAGGAGACATCATACGACGCAACAGACCAAGGTGGCACACAAAAACCATAGCAGAGCAGGCCACCCAGGTATTCAACCTTACTACGTATCAAATACTGTAAGATATTTTATCATGTTAATCAATAATTATGTATAATTATATATACGATTTTTGAATTAGTTATAATAAAAAATAGATTGATTCAAGTGCATTGACAATATAAAAGAGTTTTACATTATTATCACATTTTCACCACTTCAAAATTTTATCATATAATAATACATGATTGAATGACAATATTAATATACATAGAAATAGAAAGATATGTTAATAATGTCACACTAATAATTGAGTGCTTGTATAACTTTTATATATGAATAGTATATTTAATTGAATTCATTCTGTAATGAAAATAATTAGGAAAGACACAATATTTGTATCTTTTAGAACCGTGATTATTGCACACCAGGTTTTGCACACCTGGTGCACACCTGAGGCCTACCCGCGGCGCCTCGGTCTCAACAAAATGGGAGAACGTGTCCCACTCTCGTAAAACGTACGCGTATCATACACTCTCTCATTAAATCCCTCAGCACGCCAACCGTTCACATTCCACGCTCTCTACAAAAACCTTTCTTCTCCCAGAGTTGTTGCGACATAACCCTCTCGTCTTCATCCCACGAACAACACCCTCTCTTCTTCCTCTCAGTCGCTACTTCTTCTTCCTCCTTCTTCTGCAACCACATTTTTCAACTCTTCCATCGCAAGGCTTTTTCTTCTCCGTAACTACTAGTAAGACCTAATGCTTACTAGTTCGTTTTCTTTTTCCAAGTTAATCGTCGAACAAAAAACTTTATCCGTCTTTCCTTTGCTATTTTTGTTTCCGATCAAAACCTTTTTTCTTCTTCTTTCTTTTGTTCAGCTAAATAATGGTTATGTCTTGTTGTTTAAGAAAGTTTTGTCTCATTTTACGAACAATTGTGTCTAAAAATGAAAAAGGTTGTATCTGAGTAAAATAAATGGTTGTCTAAATATGAAAAAGGTTGTGTCATAGTAAAATAAATGGTTGTGTCTGAGCAAAATAAATGGTTGTGTCTCATTCTCTACTACGGTTGTGTCTGGTGTTGGTGAGTTGGTTTTGTCTGTCTTTCGTGGTTAATTTTACCTATGGTTAAGTCTGTAACGCTCTATGGTTAGATCTGATGAGAGAAAACTAATTTGTGGGTTTCTCAATGAAATAGTTGTATATGCCTATGCAGAGTGTCTAGTTGTGTCTACACAATTGAAAGGTTGTGTCACGTACTTTGTCACGGTTAGGTCTGTGTTTGCTAGTTGGTTATGTCTTTCTGCATTATATTATTGTGTCTTCCTTTTTTATTTGGTTATGTTTGATTGTGTCTTGTAGTTATGTCTTTCTATGTTATATTTGCTAATGTGTAATTTTATCATGTTGCAGAGCTATGGCACCCAAGAAGTCAACTTCAGCCCCCAAAAAGGCAACACCCACCACATCTGAATTGTTTAAGGCGGATTACAACAAAAATGTATGATTTGTTTGGACTAGAAAATGTATGATTTTACATAAACATAAGACATGATAACTAACTTGGCTGTTTGTGTTGCATGCAGTGCATGATCGAGTCAAAGTGCTCGGTGGCAAAAGTGCATGTTGTGGCGGAATCACTCACCGCTGCACAAAAGAAGATAGTCCAAGAAATGAGATTTGGGGCATTGATCCAAGTCTCAAAGGTTGTTGTCAACCACCACTGGGGCATCAGCTAGTCAAACACTATGACTTCGCTACAAACACCATGGATGTGTCGAACAATGACAAGATCAAAGTTTGGGCAAACTACATAGGGGCTGCACTAGGACTGCTAGCAACAAGTATGATTATATTTTCTTTTGTTTGTTTATTTTGTGTACTGCTTATTTTTTTAAAATAATCCTTTGTCTTATGTTGTGCAATAGGTATGTCCCTCCCACATATTGATTCTGATGAGGTAAGGTCTATGATGCGTATAGAAATAAGACTATCTCACCCTACAATCAGAAATAAGTAAGGGAATCATTGGAGACAAATTCAGGAGGGCATACCTGCTCCTCCTGGTCAAGGCGTTTTTATGCCCAACCATGACACACAAGGTGTCAACTGACCACCTCCGGGCCATTGTTGATGTGTCAAACCCTTTGGCATACAATTGGTCAGCCTTCATCCACGACTTCCTGTTGGATGGTATAAAGAACTACCACGGAGATGTAGTCAAGAATTGCAAGGGCTACGTGTATGTTCTGTAGGTATGTTATTCTTAATGTTTTATTTCAATGGTTGTGTCTATTGTAGATATTAGGCCTACTGTCATGTTACTGTTATGTCCAAATGCATAAAATAGTTCTATCTCTGTGCTTGAAGTGGTTATGTCTCGCACTTCGTCACGATTAGGTCTATGTTTGCTAGTTGGTTGTGTCTTTCTGCATTATACTGTTGTGTCTTCCTGTTGTTATGTATGTTTACACAAAATGTGATCATGAAATTTATGTTAACGTCTCTTAGATTTCAGTTGTTGTACTTGCAAGCTACCCGTTTCAATGAGTACAACAACCCGGACAACACCATCCCGTGGATCGTCTACTAGACGTCTGATCTAGTATACGCTTTTCTAAGTGATGAGAAGACTCAGGGAATGGTGAGTTTCATATGGTGTAATTCCTTTTTTGCATTTTGTAATTTTTTATTCATAACTAATGATTTTTTTTTGTTTAGGGGCTTTTCACAAACATTGTTGGTGACATGTGAAACGTCACTAAGAGGAAGAAGAGAGAAGCAACAAAGGAATTAGCCTTTGTTGATGAGGCTAAATCAGATGAAGAATTGCATCTTAATGATGTCATTTCTGATGATGAACCTATTCCCCCAAAAAAATCAAAGGGGAAAAAACAACAAAAAAACAAAAACAAAATGTGGAGGAACTACAAGTGGATGATGTGCAGCGGGGTAATATGGAATGTGAGATTGCTGGAATTAATGATGGGGTTGATGTGGGGGACGCATGGGAGCCTCAAAATAGGCGAGGTCTCTGATCGTGGAGGAGTCGACAAAAGCCATTCCAGAAGTGGGGGATGTTGGATAAGATTATTTTATTAATGTATGTTCTTCATATTTTGTTATGTGTGGCGTAACAAAATTGGTTGTGTTTCATTTTAAATACTGGTTAGGTCTTTTGTAGTAGATGTATTTTGTCTCATGTTGTTTAGTGGTTAGGTCTGATGTCGTTATACTATTAGCTATGTTATTGTCTTTCCGTTAGGTGTCGTGTTATTATATACTTATTTTATTAGTTATGTTCTTCATTCATAATTTTTTGTGTCTCGTGTAACAAATGTCTGTGTCTTGCTTTGAATAGAGATTAGGCCTTTCATAATGAAAGTCTCATGTCTAATTTTGTTTAGTGGTTAGGTCCGATATCATTGTTTTGTTAGCTCTGTTGTTGTATGTTCATTAGGTCTCATGTAACAAAATAGTTGTGTCTCATTTTAAATAAATGTTAGGTCCGTTGTAGTATATGCCTTATGTCTCATATTCTTTGATGGTTAGGTCTTATGTCTGTTACACTTATTTGTTCATGTTTGTTGTAACAGGGTCAATGAGACCACAACATTTGAGGATGCTGAGGGGGGACAGACCTGAATTCAACACAGATGAAACCGTCCTCCACACTATAAATTGAGGGATGGATGCACCAAGCATTGACCTGCATCTTAGTGTGGAAACACAACCAGCCCCATTGACATTAACATTATGGACTCGTCCAATGACTCATTTGCTTCCGTGTCTACACGGCCACCCCAACCCTCTACACCACCCCATCCGTCTACGACAACTTCCAAACCCCCCACCAACAACTTCCAACCCTCAATGCCCACCCACAACCATCTTTAGACCAACCCCCTACACAAGCTATCAGCACCACCACCAGCAATTACGTAATTGTCGGTTATTGCAAAAGCCTCATACAACATCTAAATGGACCAAAAAGTCCATGATATGTTGTATGTTTGGTGCATTAGCTGTAACTCAGGATAGCAACCTAAGATGGGGGTGAATTAGGTTTTACTTGTTTTTCACCGATTTTGGTTCTTTGAAAGGTTTGAAACCCTAATTCCCAATTTTAGAACAAGACTCAGCAATTTACCAAGTAATTGATAATGTTAAATGCAGCGTAAATTGTAAATTGCTGAATGTAAAGAGTGTAGGGATAAGAGAGATCACACCAGAGAATTTATCCTGGTTCACCTTCACAACCCGAAGGCTACGTCTAGTCCCCTGTTCTGATTCAGAGATTTTTCCACTATGTAAACTTGTGTTGTGTACAACCTCACACCCGAGGCACTTACACCGACAACTACAAGAGAACACAACCGTTCTCCTGGTTACACAATGTCTTCACCGAACCCTACGGTGATGATCAGAACACTACACCGAAAACCACGGTGTTTACAATAACCAATTTAATTTGAAGAAGATTTGTACAATGGCTTTGTAACAATCCTAAACTCAGGGAAGGATAATCCTGAATAGAAAGCACTCAAAGATATGAAAGTTAAGGCTCAATGCTTTTCTGAGTTAGGATTGAAAAAGACTTTGAAAATTATGATCAGAACTTTGATCAGAACATGTGAAACTTGTAAGAATCAATGAGAGAATGAAGTTCTGATTGTGTGTCTTAGGTTCTGCACGAATTCTGCAATATATAGGCAATGGTGCCTGTTCATGAACCAATGCCAAAGCATATGATGCAAAACAACGCATTGTTTCATGAAAAAACACACCCATTCGAGCATGTAATCGATTAACCAAAGGCTGTAATCGATTACACACAAGAAACGGCCATATTTTCAAATTTCAAAAGGTGGTAATCGATTACTGCGGGTTGGTAATCGATTACTCAATTCAAAACTTGAATATTTTTGAATTCAAAGTGTTGGTAATCGATTACACAAGCATGGTAATCGATTAACCATGCAAAACCCGAGTTTAAGTGTTAAAACCCTTTGAAAAATGTTGCCAAATGCTTCTAGGGTTTTAAGAAAAATGTTAGACATGTTTGTGATGAAAAACTTTGAGCCATTAACCTTAATATATTAACATGTGCTAACTATTGACTCTAGGGTTAAAATCTTGAACCTTTATAGATGTGCAGCTTGAGCTTGAGGTTCTTTAATCTTGTTTGAGTCTTCCCTTGAGTCTTCCCTTTTTCTGCTTTTTGTTGGTGTTGTTGTCGTCATCAAAACCACGCCATCAATGGTCAGAGGAAGAGTCTTCTTCACATTAGTAACAATAAACAAACAGTTGCGGACTTGTCTTACAAGCCGTTTACGTTGGTGGGCATAGATGTGTCCTACATTAAGCCCTCTGCATATATTGAAGATACAATAAAAATATTGCTCTCCATTTTTCATGTTTGTGTCATTGATCTTGAAAATGAGTATTTTAATTTATTTTTCTTTCTTCCTTTAATTTCAGTTTATTACTTATATCACTTACGTCTTCAATAATGCTCCAGAATATTTCCCGCAGAGTCAGGACATCTTTTATCTGAACTCCAACATTGTTGTAAGTAAAATTATTTTTATTTTATTGGTTGTATCTGAAAATGAAAAGTAGTTGTGTATGAAATTGCAAACTGGTTGTGTCTTTGTACATATTTTGATTGTGTCTGCTTTTGATATGTTGTCATAAAATGACTTTGTGAATGAAGCCAGGAAAGAGTGGATGGAAAATGGCAAGTACACGCCACTCTTTCCTGATTATGACACTTACTTTTAGAAACAAATGTTGGCAAAAGGGAAACGATGGGGAAGTTTATTTTGTTTTATTTCAATAATAAATTCTCAATTATATTGCGGGTGATGGTCCCTTTTTGCCCGAACGAGCACTGGTAGCTGTTTGCAGTTGACACTGTAACTTACAAACAATACTCCTTGTACTTGTTCCATAGTGAATGCCTTGCTGATGATAAGCAGAAGATCTGCACGTTGGCTTTTTGTATCTTTAACTATTTTTCAAACACAATTTTTTTCTTTTTTTAATTTAAATTAATATAACACAAGCATATCATTATTTCAGAGTATGTACATAGAGGAGTTGTACAAGAAAGCCAACTCAGACTTTGAGTACACAGGGAATGGCTTCCAACTAATTTGGTTTTACATGCCCAAAGCAACCTAATGCATACGTGACTTTAACTACTCACCTATTTTATTACTATAACAACTTTTATTTAAATTGCATTAATCTTATTTCAATTTCTATTTTATGCAGTCATAATTTTGGCGTGTTCACAATTAAAAACATGGAGTTGTGGATGCCTAGTATACAAATGCCAACTTGGGCAGATGTAAGCATAATTTAATTGTTTTCTTTAATGGTTATGTCTCTTTGTTGAACATGGTTGTGTCCTTAGATGCTACGAGGTTATGTCTTTCTATATTATATAGTTGTGTCTAATTGTGCTACATGGTTGTGTTTGTGTATATTTTATGGTTATCTGCTAATGCTAAAAGGTTGTGTCCGTCTGTGTTATATTTGTGTCTGATTGTGCTACATTGTTGTGTCTGCCTATATTATACGGTTGTGTCTTTTATAATACAGCGGTTAGGTCCTCTTACGTACTAAGGTTGTGTCTTATTGTGAAATATGGTTTTGTCTATATTAATTATGTTGTTTTATCTAACAGATCAACTGCGCCATCTTGCGAAAGAAAATTTTGTGTTACATGCTCCCTCACCCATCCAACAAGATGCCTGAGCAATTGGTAAAAATGGTTCATCAGAGCAAAAACACACGCCGCAGCAAAAGGGAACAAAAAACGGATGTGAATGTGTGTAGCCCTTTCTGTGATTCAAACACAGATGAGCTACTAAAAGGAAAAAAAGAGCACGCCAAAAAGAAAGCGACGTAACTAATTCCATTCTTTTTTTTAAGACAAAACTATATATCTATGTAGTAAAATATTTGTACATATTTTATTCACATATTTGTACAAAAAAATATATCCTTTTGTTTGTGCATTTTAAGCATTTTTTATTCACGCATTGCTGTATAATACATATTATTGTATCGGTTATGTCTCATGTAAATATATGATTAGGTCTGAATCCACAGGAGGTTAGGTCCCATCTAATTATTTGGTTGGATCACATGCAGTATATAACATCCTGATTTTTCCCTTAGGGAAATAATCGTAAACATAAATATTAAATTAATTTTCTAATCATGATTAGGGAATTAAAATGGGAAACTAATAGGTAGAATATCCCTAGGAAATAAGATGTGTCACGGCAAGAAGTTCGGCAGACAACCGAACAGTCGTTGTTCGCCGACGAAATTTTCTGACGCGCAAAAGGTGTCCGTGAAAATACTCCTCCGGAGAAAATTCACAAACACCTTTAAATATTAATACCCTTAGGTAGAGGGGAATTAGAGGATCGCGACGGTACAAACGAAATATTTTTCGGACGACCGTGCGCGACACACCGAGACTGCGAGCGATAAAAACACGCGCATAACCGGACAGTTACACACACATACACGGCCAGCTTTGCTGAATTTTTAGCAAATTCCAAGTCAATAAAAACAATCCTTTAAATTGTGCTTCAAGACTTACCATCACCTTACCTTTCTTACACATCATACCAAACTCATCACTTAGCCATACCTACACCCATACCTTCTACTATTCATCTAACTTTATTAAATTCCAAAATTTAACTAATTCCCACTCACCATCAGCCACAAAACCGTGGCTTCCCTTCCCCAAAATTTCAATTAAATTGTCCCTAAAAATTAAGCTTAGTCACTCCAAAATTTATCAAGGCCAATCATACACTCTTACACTTCCACACAATATCACTAACAATATTTTAAGTGACAAATTCCCACTAAATTCCAGCCCAAAAGCACGGCCAACACTTGCTGAATTTTCAGAATTTTTAGTCAAAAAACATATTCCTTAATTTAAGCTTCCACACTTACCATCACCATGCCATACTTACCATCACCACCATACTTCATCACATCACCTATGTTGACTATTAAACTCATTTTTCCCTCAAAATTGCTGGCCAAAATCGTGGGAGCTTTCAGCTCTTGGAGGAGGATTGCATCCTCAACATACTTCTTAAACACACACCAAAGCAAGCCCTAGCACACTTCTTTGGCCTTCAAAAATATTTGAGCCTCCTCACCTTGTCTCCAAGCTTCACAAAACCAAGTCTCATCTCCCTAAAATCCTCTCATCTTTAGCTTCATCTTCTTCCATAAGCCAACCAAGAAAAATCACTCCACAATTATCCCATAGAAACACACTTTCATTCTCCTTACAAAGCTCTATGAACAACACCCTCCTTCTCGCAAATTTCCCTCATTTTCCTCTCCTCAAAACCGTGAGCTTACTCATAGTTTATCTCAAGTTTCTCCTTGGGAAAAGTGGCCAAAAGCTTGGAAGGCACCAAGGCTTCTACAGATTTTCACTCCAAGTCTCACTCACCCCCACAAGGTTTTTCTACAAGTGGGTAACTATGCATAAATCACCTCCTTGGTAATCTATTTATGGTTATTGTGAATATGTGATAAAATGTACATAATGTGTTTTATGCCTTGAAATGAGCTTGCATGTGTTGTTAATGATTTGATGAGGATAAATATATTTTTGGGTTGTTAAAATTTGTGGGTAATCTGACCTCCACTGTCTATGTGAAATTATGTGATATTCTCTATGTACAGGTTTGAAATAATTAAAATGTTTGTGAAAACATAACTGCACTGGTGAGTGAACCGTGCATCTTGGTAGCTTATGTGTTATGTGTTAAATAGTTTAGTATGATATATATCATGTTGGACATTATGTTGCATGTGAAATGTTTCTGGTATTGTTGGTGCCTTGTTGGAATACGTGGAGAGTTGCTGAGTAGGCATCTGGAGTGGTGCTGAGAGGGTTCCGTGGAGAGTTGCTGAGTGGGTTCCGTGGAGGTTTCCTGGAGTTGCTGAGGGGTTCCGTGGAGGGTATGCTGAAGGGTTCCGCGAACGATCTCTTAGCAGGGTGCTGAATGATTAAGTTGCTACAGGTACCAGGTTCCGGGGAGCGTTCCCTAGAGGGGTTTTCAAGGTCCCATATATTCCAACAAGCACTTAGCAGTAGAGTTTATGTGTAATATTTATGATAAAATGCATCATGAGGACAGGGTTGTCACTCAAGTGTTAGGACACCCTGAGATAACTAGAGGTCATCACCTAATGTTATAAAAAGAGCATAATTGAACTATAAGAAACTATGATATCTGTAGAAGGATTCCGGACAAAAGGGTCTGGTATGCCTTAGCAGTTAGCAAGTAGTTATATGATATGAATTCCCTCTCTTGGCATGTCACACCTGACAAGTCCCTCCCCAGCCGTGCGAGACGGACTGAGTTATGATGATGTTACGCAGAGAATGATCTGAACGCGGTTTCCACCCGGACGAGAGAAAAGAAAGTAAGGAGCGCTTGAACTTTTATGTCATGACATTTAAAAGACGAGTAACATGTCCATGAAGTTCGGACATGAGAGAGAGAGAGAGAGATTCAGTCCATGAAGTTCGGACTCAGGCCTTAAAGTCATCCACAAAGTTTGGATGCAGATGATTAAGTCATCCACGAAATTCGGACGCCGTCCACGAAGTTCGGACGTAAGTGAGAAAGTCGTCCACGAAGTTCGGATGCATACAAGCCTCACTCCTAGTGTTATCACATGTTGTAGCTGGACAAGGGATGACGATCTCCCAGTCTACATAGGAGCGATGGCATCTAGCAGCGACAAAAGGACGCAGCCATAGGCGCGTAAGAGAACCCCTTTTCCCAGACATGCATTAGAGATTTCTTGATGATATGCTATATGTATATGTATGTGTAAGTATGTCTATATGTAACGAGCGTCATGAGAGGACATCTCGAGTAGAAAAACGTGGGTACGTGGTGTAGTACCACAAGGCCCTAACAGTCTAGGTTAGAATGCACGAAAGTATGTAATTAAGTTAAGCAAGATTAGACTTTCCCACGATCACCTAGTAATTAGATAAAGCTGCTCAGGCCTAGTATGGATAATAATCAGTAGGGGTATTAGTATGAGTCGACACTTAGAGACCCCCTGAGCGGCGGAATCATAATTGAAGTGAAACGAATAGGTATTCCTCGAAGGACCCCACTGGGGACGTAATGTTCTCACCCGCACTTCGTTATGATTTTAGGCAGGAACACTTGGCACGCAGCGAAGACCAGAGCACACCTTGGAACGAGGACAGTAACTTCTCCTGTAGCCGAAGCCCCTGAGTCTAGACATCGCAGAGGAGCAGCCAGTGCTACCGTTCGACAAGCAAGCTGAGCAAGGATTAGTGACATGTATTGTGTAGCAGTCACACGGTCTAGTCAGACTGTCGGCGACTAAATGTGGTAAATGTAAATTATAATATTATTTGACTGTGTATTTGTATTCTGGACCAATTGATTGTACATATATGTATGATTAGAAAATATTTTGGAGATCTACTTTTTAGGATAGTAACGCTTAAGTCTGATAAGACTCTATCGCTTGTATCCATGTATAATTCATTGACGCCCATGGCTCTAAATTTGTAAACTAGTAAGGATGTGAGAAAAAATTTCAAAACGATCCGTATTTTTGAGTAAGAGATATTTTCCAAGCTAAAAGTAGGGGCTAAAAGTAACCTCAGCCAAGCAGATAACAACCCTATAATCAGTATTACGATTAGAGCGTAAGCTGAAAGTAGGGGTGTTACACAGTAGCATGGTTATGTCTCATGCATTAATATCGTTAGATCTTTTAAATAATAGTGTACCGTACATGAAGTCTCTTTAATTATTAGTAATAAATGAATAAGAATTGTTTCTAATAAGTAATAATTCTAACAGTTAGTGAAAAAAATCTGAATGAGCCATGGAAGAAAATCCATTTATACAAATTGCTCATGTCCTTGACTTCTTGATTGCTTTCTTTACAGTTTTCTCCGTTAAAGATTGCTTCCGAAGCTTAATTGAGCGGCCCTTCCTTCTAACACGTTTTGGGCTCCTAACATCCCTAAGATTCTCATCAATCACACTAGTTGCTTGTTTCTCACACGATGCTTATATAAAATTGACTTCGTTGTTCAGATCTTGCTGCGACTTCAGCAAGGTCATATGAAATCATAATAGCTTCATCATAACGATCTATCACAACTGGCACATAAGTTTCATCGCGACTACTCTTTATCCGCGTGTGACTTCGAGTTATGTTCTTGCTCCATCGTTTTAATATTTGCCTTTGTGGCAATTGTTTCACTCGTTGGACACCCAACACAGTAATGGCATGACGGCATAAAATGCTGCTAAACTCAAATCGCTTGCACAAGTACTTGACCTCATTTTTGTCTACTTGGAACTCCACCTCATATGACCTATCCCATGAGCTTGAACTATCTTCCACCACGTTGTACACTACCCTTAACTCATCTTGTGACTTCATAATCGCATTGCAATCGATCTTTGCATGAAGTTCTTTTTGTACCTCTTGATACTTGGAAATAGTGTACCCAACTTGAAACTATCTCTCAAATGCAATCTTCAATGCACAATTAATCGAAGTATTAAAGTCTTTGAAATCACCTTCTTCTTCTATTTGAACCTTCCTGGCAAGTGCTGAAACCACCACACAAATGAAATAATGTCATGTGATGTGAAATTAAATTAAATTAAGACCTAATACACTAGCATTACGAGACCTAACCACACTATGCTGGCAAGCATAAACATCTTAATTAACATAAAAATATCACAACTAACCATTATCGTATAGGTTCACAAATTGGTGAAGGTTGCTACTTGAGTTGAGGAATCCATAAAAAAATGCATTCATACTTTCACTTCTTTGTGTGCTTGACATGCCAGCCAAAAATTCATCTCTAAAGTATATTGGAACCCATTTACGGCCATCATTAAAGATTCCTGTGAAAATTTATCGTTAATAATAAATATATATTGCTAGACTTAACCATCATATATATAGACCTAATAACGTTGTTAACATAAACACAAATGACATATACCAAAAGGATTTAACCGTACCTGAAATCCATGCACTGCTTTGAAGATTATACTTGTCGACAATCACATTCCATTCCTTCTCGAACTCTTCAACAGTAAGTGTGTTGTAAACAGCCTTGTTAATGTCCTCCTTGATGCTTAGATATTTTGTGAATCCTTTTAACTTGTATGGAACTTTCTTTAATATGTGCCAAATACACCAATCATGACAAGTTATGGGGAATATTACTTCAGTTCCATGCTTTATTGACATGCACTGGTATGTTATGATTCTCAATGGTGTTTTCTCCTTCATGCATCTCAAGAAACATTAAATAGCCAAACAAAAGATTCTTTCTCTTCAGACGCAATCAACCCACACCCAAACAAAATAGAATTCCCATGATGATTAACACCAGCAAAACATGAAAAATGCATATTGCACCTACAAGTAAAATTATAACTGCGGTTATGTCTACTATAATAACACGGTTAGGTCGGGTTTGGTAAAATAAGTTAGGTTTGTAATCACATAAAGTTATGTCTTATATTATTATGTGGTTAGGTCACGTACAGTATTTCGGTTAGGTCTCAAATATTAAAGTAGTTAGGTCATGTAAATAATAATGTACCTTACATGCTGGTCAAACATGTTGTGTCAAACAAGATTACATCTCCAAAATATTTGTATGCTACTCAACTCCTAACATCACACCAAAAATCATGAGTGATTCGTTTCTCATTATCATTTAGAATTTCATAGTAAAAGTTGCCATTTTGAGCCTGCATCCTACGAAAGTATTGGATCATGACTTGCCCATCTCTTTCCGACCCAACACCTCTAACTTCCATCCTTAAGAAATTCCTAACATCCCTCTCTGTGAATGTAATATTTTTTGCTCTACTAACTTTATGTAACAAAGAGTTATAAGTCTTGTATGTTAGTACCCCTGCACTATCATCCACCTCAATCCTCCTTTTTGCAAACATTGGTATGAATTTGTTGGATACAAAGTGTCTTGATTTTGATGGACTTGTTGCATGAGAGTGCTCCAAAACAACATTGATGATCACCTAAGCCCCCTCAATATTCTTTGATGTAATGATCTTGGCCTTGCAATTTGCAGCAACAGAAGGGTTCTTCCTCTCTGATGGTGATAACTTTGATCGACTCTTGCCCTCCCTAACACATAAAATTATATGGTACCACGGAACCCCATATTCATCAAATTTTGTGTCTCTAATCTTGCACTCAAATCCTACTCTAGTTGCATAGTATTTATAAAAATCATGAACATCCTCAACGGACTCAAATTGCATATCAACAGTTGGAATAATAATATTTGTACTTGATTCACCTATGTCCTCATCTGATGCAGACATACAAAAAAATGTATATTAAATAAAATAGACGTAACGTGTAATTCAAAACAGATCTAATTATATCAACTTGCATGACCTAAAAGTAGTCACAAGTCAGACCTAGTCAGTATAACGTTACAGACCTAAACTTTATTTAATTCATTAAAATACCTTCAGGTTCTTCAAAGTTTGACACCATCATCCCTGCATTCTCGTCAAATTTTGCTAAAACAATCTCTTCATTGTTAACATCAGTGGTAACTTGAGTTAGAGTGCTGGAGCCACATAGCACACTCTTTGTGAAGTAAGACACAACAACTGTGTTATGAGAGACCTAACCATTATTCAATTATAAACCTAACTTATCAAATTTGTAAGACATAGCTTTGGTTTATACCTAGACACAACCATCGTGTTATTATAAGACACAACCATTTTATTATAAGAGACCTAACAGTCATTTTATTTTAAACTTAACTTAACAAATTTGTAAGACATAGTCGTTGTTTATCTTTAGACACAACCGTCATGTATGATAATTCACTAAATAATTACCTTCCAACAATGTGAGTTGGGGCGACGCCGCCGTAGCATTGTTGAAACTTTCCAACAACTCCATGAACAATGGCTCCTTGCCAAAGAAATTTAGTGGATTCGTCATCGACGGCTCCATGAACTGATAACATAACAGATCAAAACGCAGAACCGATCGAGAAATATAAAACGAATGAGCAACAACGAAACGATAAACTAGAGCAAATCAAAACGCAGAAAGAATGAGAAAACAGAGTGGAAGGAGAGGTTAACTCGCCGAAGAAGGCGCGTGGTTGGTTAGGGTGAGCAATTTGCTGACTCAGCCGATGATTTTAATAAAATAGGGTGGGTGTCCAACGGGTGTTCAAGTACTGGATGTGCAAGAACAATTATCCATTTTTTTATAATACTATAAAATATAAATGAGAAAAAATAGAAAAAAAATATTTCAAAATTCTAATAAACTGTAGCTTAAGTACCCTAATCTTTTTTTTTTTTTTCTAACGAGTGTTAGTGCTCAATCATAAGTTTGTTCCATACACACTTGCTCGTTCTTTCTCTAATTTCTCGAACAACTTTAGGAGCTCTTTAATTAGAAGGGAAGAAAAATGCAAAGATAAATAAAAAAAATTGTTTTTGCTATTAGAAGCAAGTGTTTTTATGAAACTTATTATTAAAGAATTAAAATATTTTATAAAATAAATAAAATTTATAAGTTTTTAATGTATTAAAAACATAAAGACACATTGTAATTCTTTTAATTGGTAGTCCACAAAATAATTGTTACCAGTAAAATCTAATTAAAAATAAGATTAAGTGAATTAATAAATGATGATGACAATAGGTGAAATGGTGGGTGAGGGAATAAAGGTAAGGGTCCCAGTTGCCTCCAAACCGACGGGCACCCACGTCGGACTGAGGGTAGCTGACAAATATGGTACCTTCAAGTGATGCCCCATTTCAAGATTTCCTCAATCTTCTTGTCTCTCTCATTGTTTGGATCTCGTGATGCAAATCATGGGCAAAATTCCTCTCCTATAACTCAATCACAATAACCAATTCATTTTAATTTCCTTTTTCTTCAAATCCAGAATCAAATTTGGGTAACTGGCCCATGAAAAGGTAATTAAAGGAGGAGAATGAATATATTATTCAATAAATCTAATCTGATTTCTTAGGCAATGAAGGTTCAATGGCTTCTGCCACTTGATGTGAGAATAAAGACAATATTAATAAATTGAAAGATTCATCTAATTTTAATTTTTTTAAATGGAAATAGAACACTATTAAACTTAGAGTTTAATTTTAATGCACTAGTGTAAAAAATTTTACACAGTCGCCCAATCAATTTTTTTACATTTATATGATCTTCTAAGGAGTACATGTCATTGTTAATTATGTTTACTTATATATAAGTATATGATTGAATGACAATGTAAAACCCATTTACTTTGTAAATACATTATAACTAAATCCTTAAACTTATTAAAGATACCACTTTAATTTCATATAAACCTATATGTATATATATACAATAATATTACATATACACCCAATTTTATACACTCATACATACACCATTAATAATGCACAAACTTTATTCTCATGAGTGCACAAACATTACAAATTTA
The DNA here is from genome assembly GCA_003254905.1 of Nissolia schottii. NCBI lineage: Eukaryota > Viridiplantae > Streptophyta > Magnoliopsida > Fabales > Fabaceae > Nissolia > Nissolia schottii. The sequence continues at coordinate 576,809 of QANU01015176.1, forward strand.
TAGATGATATTCTCAATTATACTTAATTAAGTACACAAACATTACAGGCATTAAAACACAAATTTTATGTATATAAGTATAGAGTGTATGTATGATGTATATTTTTTAGTGTACATATAGCAGAACTCGTATATATAGTCACAACCCATAACCCAGCTATCATTACTCAATTAAACATTAATCAGTAATGAAGTGCTTTGCCGGTGCAATTGGAATGAATAAATAAATGAGAAATCTTTTTTTTTTCTTTCCTTTTTTGTCTTTTAGAGTATGTAGTGACTTAATCCATAATTAATTCATTCGTGTATTATCAACGTATTTAAGAAAGTAGATACTTACCATAGATTTTAAAATTATTGAATTTAAATTTACCAGAAAAAAGGAATAAACAAACCAGAGAAGCAATTAAGAAAAATGGCTGAATGATAAAAGTGGGGGGAAACAAAAGGGTGGTTGTGGAATATGGAAAAAGGGAAGAAGAAAAATGGTTTGAGTAAGTGGCGGAAACGTGGGATGGTTGAGATTGTTGTTAAACTGGAGCCTCAAACATTGACAATTGAAGAAGTCTAGCTGATTCCGTAGGGAGAAGGGAAACCTCTAAGCAGAAAAATGAAGCACCGAATTGGAAATTAGAAAATCAACTAACAAATCAAGCAAAATAAATCAACTCGATATATAGGGGGGACATATTATATGAAGAGAACTTGTATACTCTCATGGTGAGACGGGTAAATTATAACTATTTAATTTATATGAATGATTAAAAATAAAATATAAAGTCAAATGATTTTTTAAATAATTACGTGATATTTAAATAATTTTTAATTTTAACTATTTATACCTAGTTAAGCACAGTATACAAGTCCTGTCATGTATTGTTGTCCCATTATTTAGGATGAGATGAGATGAGGTGGGATGAGATTTCCACAAGGAAAATATTGTGAGCCCACTAGTATTTGCATTTGATATAAGTAGGAAAATGGGTTTCGTATACCACATTGCGGCTCTGATTTTTTTTTTTTTTTCAGTTTCTAGTTGCATACGTTATAGGTCAAAGGTGTTTGCGTGTGGGCTTTGTCATGGGGGCTTTAAAAGAGTACGAGAGAAACGTCAAAGGCTGCAATTATTGTGTTTTGAGTGAAAAATGTTATTCAGTTGAAATCGTTTACGTGAAAGAACCCTTTGAAATATTGGATTGGCGGAGGGAGCTGGACTATTTTGATTTTCTTCCCTTATTTTACTTTCATCATCACTTTCTTTTTTAGAACATTGGTGTTCGTTTTAATATTCACTTTCTTTTTGAGGTTGCCCTCTTTACAAGCATCTTCAACTTGGCCTAGCCAAGGTTGTTTGATTTTTTATATATAACAGGGTAAATGGCGCCAACCGATGTTGGTAATAATTACATTTCACTTTAAATTATATATAAAATTATATTTTATCTAAATTTTTTTATTACAATTAATCATTTATATTTCTTATTTTTAAAATTTGTGAAGAAAACAATGAAAATATTTTAAACAATAAAATTTTATTTTTTATTTTGAGATTTTAGAGAAAAAATAGTGAACACAAATAAAAATATAAAACAAAATTTTACTATTTTTGTTATTTTTATTAACCTAAAAAAATACTTGAAAAATAAATGAAAATAAAAAATTTAACAGTTTATTGGTGATAATTCTAATGTTAAAAAATTGTGATAAAATACAATTTTGTACTTACTTAATTTAAGGTGAAGTGGGATTTTTGAAAAGGTAAGGATAGATTTATAGAATTTATCCCGTATAATATTACCCTAACCTTCCGCTGACATGTACGGTGAAGAGAGAGGGAGACAAACATAAAGGAGCTAGCTAGGAGAAATTTATGTGAAAAGGGGCCCATCGCCTCATTCTTGTAAAACAGAAAATGTATTGTTCATAGACATGAAATTCTATAGTATTATGGTAAGGACATTGATTAAGATTTGAGGAGTACAAGAAAACCATCTCTAATTAATACTAATAATATATTCCTTTGCTCTTTGAATAATGTATATTTGTGATCATAAAAAAAAAAATAGTAGTACTTACTAAGTAGTCATCTTTACGGTGGCCTCACACGTGGAATTAATAATACTTTTTGCCAAGGTTTTGCATTCACACAAGTAACAAATAATTTGTGGTATCTCTCATGCATTAACTGAAAAGAGGCGCAAACAAAAGTAAATGGAGAAACTGATGGATGTTGAGCACGAAACGGTGCCTGCGCACATACCTCACCCTTTACGTCAATCATTGACGCATGATACGCTGTTACACGTTTGAGAAAGGAATTCTTCTTTAGTAGGCATCATTTGCTATTTGTGTCTGAAAGTCCCTTTGTCATCATACCCATCTTCAACTTCTGTACGCAAATCATGAGGATTATTATTGACTCTTTGGACTAGCTAGACGGTTAAAGTATAGTTCTTCACTTTCATTGATTAATTAATTAAGGGAATGCAGCATCTGCACATATCGTTTTTTTTAGCCTTCTAATATTTATTTTTTCGCATAAAAAATTTAGGTGAATTTGGCCGGCGTCATCCCTCCTAAAAAGAAATAAATTATTTTGTGTACCTAGCGAAAAAATTTGTTCATTTTCAAAATATATTTAACCATTTAAAACATTTTCTTTTACTAAAATAAGTCTTAAATCAAGAATCAAAACACTAAACAAAAGCTAGCATTTAGTATAAAACCATTCAGGCAAATCATAGAAACTGATAGATTCATATGCAAAAGTACATGGATACAATCATACTACAATATTCATCAAAATCCCAACAACAAGAGGATTAGAAATCCATCTTACAAGAGAATCTCAGAGGCAAGGTTTGGACGCTTACCATGACACGTTCTCACGCTATCATGTCAGTGGCCGCCGAGCTTCCTCGATCCCCTGGCTCCTTCACTGGCCTCCTCTTTGTTGCTAAACTAACCTAAGCTTTGAAGTACAAGTAAAATGGAAGAAGAATGAACTTTTATGGGAGAAGGGGATGTATGGAATGTCTTCTATGAGGCTGCAGGTGCCCTCTATTTATAGACTCGGATTGGCTCCACCGCTGAGCGATTTAGGGCATGTCGCTGAGCGGTTTGGTCTTCTCCGGCGGCTTCCAAGCTGGCATAATTAATGCGCGGCAGGCTTTGCAGGGACGGCGTCGACTTTGACAGGGTGGCGCCAGCTGGCGTCATAAATGTGCCGCCGCAAGTGGCTCGGTGGGTACTATCGCTGAGCGATATGGGTACCTTCGCTCAGCGGTTCTTGTCGTTTCTGCGCTGAGCGGCCTGCTTGGTATCGCTGAGCGGCCTCGTCTGATTTTGTCTTGTCCTTCTTATTTCCTCTTTTGCCCTTTGCTTCATTCTTCAGGGATTATTCTTCAATTAATTATGGTTGCATCCATCTTTAGAATATATTATAAATCCTACAAAATTGGGGATTTTAGTTAGATAATTCTTTAAAACATAAGCAAATAAGTGCCATTTCATTAGGTGAAAATTGTGTAAATTTGGCATTTATCAGTAATGTTAGGTAAATATATTATAAAGTTAATATTTTATAAGTAAAGTAATGATAATGAATATAAAAATTAAATAAACTAATAATGACCATTAAAATTTAAAGTTATTTTATTAATTTTTTAAAAAAAAATTAGATGGTACAAACTAGCTTTAATTATTCAATGAGGGTTATGGGGCTCCTTAAAACATTGATGACTTTTAAAATTCATGAGAAAAAAACACCCTAACTTTTTTTTATTTATCGAACACAAAAAAATATTAATTTATACTTTTTTAAGAGCAAAATATCATTTTCAAAAGTTTTACCAAATTTAGCCTTTCCCTAGTATGGTTCCTGAACTATGGCAATGTTAAAAGTATTTCTATTTTATATTACTTTTTCATTAACTATTGCTTTTGTTTTTAATGTCTAGGATTGCACTTTTGTGTAATGCGATTTTAGTATTATAACTTTGTTACACGTACATCATGTTTGCATCCACCATACATTCACCTCTGTATTTTATATGTCTGAGCCCACACACTAACTTCTCCAACTACACTCATCTCCCACGTTTGCTCATTATCCACTATGTGCGCGTCCTATACACGCGACACTATAACTGTTCGTGCTTCGAATTTCTTGGAGAAAGTAGGATTCAAACCTCATTGCTCTCTCCTGCAAATAACCATCATTCTCCAGTAACCTTTGCACCAACTTCACACAAGCAACACCAAACGAGAGACAACTAAGTGCTCTACATCAACCACAAACTGGTAAGGTCTCGAAAACGAACTCACACGTTTATGTTTCACGTTCGTAACTGCAAATGTCTTAGGGTTCACTCATTGATTGCTATCATTTTAACTTTCTTTGATTTTCAAACAATGCATGTGATTTCGGACTTATTTTGGTCGAACTCTACAACTTGTGTTTTATGAAAATGTTTGCAAAATGTGTTGAAGAAGGTTGTGCATTATGTATATAAATTTTGTGCATTGCAGTTGATAAAGTTTGTGCATTTTTGTTTATAAAGTTTGTGCATCCCAATGTCTAGACCGTTTGGACTATGTGGTTATTGTGAAGTTTCTGCATTGACATCTATACTGTTTATGCATTCTAATATCTAAAGTTTGTGCATTCTAGGACCTAAAATTTGTGCATTCCAGTGTGTAAAACCTCTTGAATTATAAGGTTCCTACAAAGTTTGTGCATTGATATGTATAATATTTGTGCATTCTAGCACTGAAAGATTGTGCATTCATGCTTATAAAGTTTGTGTATTCCATAATCTAAAACCTTTTGAGCTATAAGGTTCCTGTAAAAGTTTGTGTATTGACGTGTATAATATTTGTACATTCCTGTTTATAAAGTTTGTGCATTCTAGTGTCTAAAACCACTTGAACTATAAGGTTCCTGTAAAGTATGTGCATTTGGGTGATTTATCTAGGGTTATTCTTATAATTTTTTCATAGTGTAAAATTTTTGCATAATGATACATAATGTTTGTGCATCTTGGTATCTAGATTTTGCTAGCTATATATGTATTAAGTTAGTCAGTTATACATTGTACATTGTATTCTTACAACCTTATATTGCTTTAGATATGACTCCTAAGAAGGAATTGGTCTTGCGCAAATCACCAGGGGCAAGGGCATCAAAGATGAAACTGTAAGTGCACAAAGATTAACAACGATGACACACAAAAATTAACAATATATTACCATGTTTGTGCACAAACTTCAGCGGCATACATGCATAAGCATTAACAACAAGGGTGCACAAACATTAATACAATGAAAAAACAAACTTCTAATGTTTACAATCACAGTGCACAACCTTTAACATTGACTGTGCACAAACATTATTAAGAGACATGCACAAACATTAATAAGAGAGACACTAATTACATCGAAATACACAAACTTAAATAATGTGAGTGCACAAACATTAACAATCAACAAAGACACATGTAAATGAGCTGTTAACAATCACAATGCACAGACTTTAACGATGATCGCACAAACATTAACAAATGAGATGCAAAAACATTAAAACCTTTTCCATACATTCATGTATCAAGCTTTGTTAATTATGCTGATTACAAACCAAGTGCACAAAATTAAATAATGTGAGTACACAAACATTAATAAAGCAGAAGCACAAACATTACAATCAACAAAGACACAGATAAGTGAGATGTTAATAATCTCATTGTACAAACTTTAATAGTGACCACACACAAACATTAGCAAGAGAGCTGCTCAAACATTAAAACCTTTTCATACATCCACGTATCAAGCTTTGTTAAATATGCTGATTACAAACCAAGTGCAAAAACATTAACAAAGAAGGAGCACAGACATTACAATCAACAAAGATACACATAAGCGAGTTGTTAATAATCTCATTGCACAAACTTTAACAATGACCATGCACAAATATTAACAACAGTGATGCACAAACATCTAAACCTTTTGTTGCATCCATGGATCAAGATCAAACACATGATGCTCACAAACTTAAGATCATTCATATATATCATGTTTAAACTATAATCATTACCACGCTCTTCTCCATTTGATCAGAATGTTCCACGCCAAAATTTGGATATGAGAACACGCTGACAGTGATGATGATCATTGCATGATAAGAAAATGCGCACTGCTGATTAAAACAAAAATGTCCACCTCTTGTTACTAGAGAAATGATGAAAACGAGCTCAGAATTTGACGAGTAAGGTGGTTCCTGTGTGTTGATGATGGAAAATCACGAAGGAGTGTGCTGCAGATTCATGTGGGAGTGAGTGCAAGCTCACGTGGGCTTTAAGTTATTTCTAAATTTAGAAAGTATATGGAATACATATTATGCTCATTAATTGCGTATATTATTTTGGTGGTTGTACGGGGTGAAATGAATATGGTGTACAAGGATCATTTTTGTTAGTATTATTATTTTGATAATTAGTCTACGAAAAGTTAGTATTAATTAAGGACATTGATTGTATGTCAAAAAAATTATATTGAGCAAGTTTTAAGAGCGGAAGTAAGTGAAGAGGTTTTAAATAAAGGTAGGTTGAATTCAGAGTGTGAGACATATCATAGAGTCTATTAAATAGATAATTTAGTAATAATTGATAACTTATTCATATCAAGTAAGATAGAAGATAAACCTAATTTAACATTCAAATTTAAACATAATTTAAATCCTAAATAATGGTGCCATTTCTTTATTAGTTGAGTCATGTATATAAATTAGATTTGTGTGTAAATAAATGGTAATTTTTGTTGAATTTTATGGGTCTATGAAGTGTTTTAAACTCAATCTTTGTATTGTGATAAAGGGTAAAGTTTCACATTGTTTGATGTTAGTTTAAGAGAAATCTTTATAGGTGAACTTGGTTCACATGTAAATACTTATGATATTGAAAGAAAAATGTGAACTTGGGTTACCAAACATACACGTGCGTGCTCTGTCACTTATTGTTCGCATGTGTGAGTCTAATAGATCTTTTGTTTTATTTCTTCCTTTTTGGCCCCATCAATTTTGTTTTTATTTTGATCATTTGGACCAATTACTTTTGGGGCCACTATAATTAATGGACATTTGTTGGAATATTGACTTGATCAATTAGGTCAAAAAGTAATATTTGGACCTAACTTAATTATTAAAAGTTGCCTTTATGTCTTATCTAACCAAGATTGCATAAGATTACACCACCACAACCTTGTCTTTTTATCTTTCACTTCTTCTTCCTTGCATCACTGCTACTTTGCTTATTATTATTTTTCTGTTTTTGTTTGTACAAAAACTGAGGACTCCCTCTGTATCCTCTTTCACGGGGTTTCATTGTACTCTATAGAACGAGATTTGTTGGTTGTATGTTAGAGATTGCATGTGGACGAATTTTTAAAGAGACCAAAATCTTATGTTACAAGGAATCGCATCAAGGTCTTTCCACTAGCAATAATAACTCTGAATAGGACAATGATAAGCCTTTAAAGACACTGAATTTGCACGATTTGTGGTATACTCATTTCATCTCTCTTCCATTTTCATTATATTTGATTTTGTTGTTAGGGCTGTCAAACGGTCCAGCCTGGCCCGTTTAGGCCCGACCCAGCTAACCCGCGAGCCTAAACGGGATTTTACTATTCACAAGCCAATTTTTATATGTTTTGTCCGTCCATTTATGTGGGTAAACGGGTAAGTCCTCGAGTTTTGCCTATGTTAATACTAAACGGGCCAATTTGGCCCGTGGATTAAACGGGCTTTTGTTATTCACGGGCTAGATTTTATACGTTTGGTCTGTTCATTTAACCGGGTAAATGGGTCCGACTCATTTTGACAGCCCTAATTGTTATTCTTGTTGTTATCATTGCAATTTTATTGTTGTATCTTTCACACAATTTTTATATTTCTGTTTTGCCCATAATCGGTTAGCTAGGATACTCATTTTTAACTATATTTCACAACAATTTTTATAAGCCCTTGGATGTATACGGCAATGTGCAGCAAAATAACGTAGAGTATAAGATATGTATGTGTTATTTTCTTTGAAATAAATAAGACTACAAGTCTTGACCAAAAAATAAGAATACAAGTAACCAATGTCCAACATGTGGGAAGTTGATAAGAGGTATAGTGCATGCAGGTCTGGAGAGATAGAAAGCAAGGGTAATACATATCGCAAAGTATGTTACAATCTTCATTGGTAATCTATCAGGACCAATGACAATAGGCTGGCTATTTCAAATCTTGTAATGGACGAGGAAGATTGCGAACATCTACATCTCTAGGAAGAAGAGGCAAAACAATTGTTCTCTATTTGATTTCATAAGATACTCCATGAGAGGAGAAACGATTAAAGCTACCAACGAGCTCAACAGGTACCTGATCAATGGGTAGAGAATCTCAGTCCATGAAGCCAAGTATAGAAGGGATTATGGAAACCCAAACCTACAGGCACATAAGTGGAGATGAAAAGGGTACAAGGACGAGATTGGAGAGACAACTGGGGTATAACATGGTGAGCCTTCTCATTCTTAATAGGATAGAAGCTACAGAGAGGTGCTAACCCAGAAGGCGCAGGGAAAATAAGATGCAACAATAGGAAAAGATCCACCAAAAGAGCTAATCAGATATGAGGGAAGAACCTTTCAAGAGGATAGGAAAACACAATCGATAAACCAAGAGCGACATGCAACAAGGGCTATTCAAGGATTAGTGAGCGCAGAAAAGTTAGAATGGTTAAAAAGGAGTATCGCGGGAGCTACTTTGACACCGATTAAGATAGAAGAGCTTACGACGACGATGACAAAGGAGTGGGGCTGTATCATCTCGGTCAAAGAAATGGGGGCCTACAAAGCCCTTATCACCTTTAATACAAAAGAAAATAGGGACTATGCTTTAGACAACGATTAGGTACGTTTGCTGGCACATGTGGAGGAAATAAAGAAATGGTTGGAGGATGAGTAGTGCCAAAGTAAGAAGGTCTAGACTGAGTGCTTTGGGCTTCCTATGCATGTGTGGAGCAATAAGAATCTACAGAATATTGCTAGGGAGTGGTGAGACTTTCTATGCTTTGATAAGGCAACGAAAGAAGGTGAAGGATTCAGTATGGCAAGGATCCTTATCGATACTTGCGATTGGCAACCAATGCAAGGATGGGTTATGTTAAAGGTTGAAGGAAAAAAAGGTCGTGTCTTTATCAAAGAGGTGGGGTTTGAAATGAATAACTACATTGATAAGAAAAATTCTTCAATTCATGAGCACCAACAAGATGATGAGGTCGGGGTTGTGAAGCACATCAACACTAAGACCTCAGCCGGCAGAGGTCATGGTGAAAAGTGGGGAAAAGAGGAACAACGACGTGAAAACAAGAGGAAAAATAGTAGAAGTAGTTTTCCGATTAAAAATAGGGAGGGTAGGGTTACGGCAACTCTAGGAATTGGTAATAATAGGGTGGCTATGATGGGACAAAAAGAAACTAGGATTGATGGCTATCATAGGGCTCTTGACAGTGAAAAGGTAAGCTCTCTTACACACACCCACGTGGATGACAATGACTTCATAGGGTTGATTTGGGACTTTATTGAAAGAAAAAATAATAAAAGCGAAGATCCCCCTTATGTTGGTAGTATGTGGGTCTGCAACTGATGTTGGTGGTACTCTCTTAAGGTCACATCTCCACACAGCAAGTGAGGCTCAAAGTTCCTCCGAAGGCCTACTTGGCTTTGATTTGGCTTCAATTGTTTTAGAAATCCAATCACAAAGTAATAGAGACCATGAGGTCGGGGCTGTGAAATGCGTAATCACCCATAAAGCATAGTTACACCTCAAAAGTGTCACCGACATTCAAGAAATTAGTTCATTTACAAAAGTCTTTTAACGTCGCATAATTTTCATAAAATCGTACTTTTAAATAAACAAATAAATAAATAAAATTCATTAATTACGTTAATTGTCCTCTAAAAAAAGAACTAAACTATTACATAAAATATCATTTAACTAAAATACCGAAATGAAAATATAAATGCTTAACAGTTCTTGTCTATGTTCTAATGGAGCACTCTAAACTGGCATAACTAAACAACTACTAAATACTCCACTATAAAGTGACGCTTAAAACACCCTAATTAGCTAGCTTATGCTTAAGTTATAAACCAGGCTTAATCAAATTGTTATCTACTTGATGGGAATACTTTTAGTCCCAATATGTTAGAAAATATCCCTTTACTAAAATATGGACCGATTAAAACTTTTCCTTGCATATACTCAAATGAAAATAGGAGCCATGCATGAATGGAACATATATTACAAGTGATAGAGCCTTACGGCCTAACAATCATCGATTGAGTTAAATGAGAACCAAGATAATAAACAACCAATGATAAATAATGTAGCAACTAGTGGTTCATCATATACAAGGCAAACAATAATTTACATAATTTGTTCAGTAATCTAAGTTACATATAACATGATACAAAAAGGGTCTCCAATGGTGAAACTAGGGACTGATGGAGTACTATCCATTGTGTCCGTACAAAAGTATCACGAGAAACTGTACCACTACTCCATCACTACTCATGTTTTGGATCCTCTTCCGGGTCTTCATCATCCTCCTCCTCCCAGTCTAACTGCGTGGGGTCTTCCTCCTCTGAATCCTCTGTTGTGTTCGCTGGGGAGTCTAGGACCGGCGAGTCATCGTCCTCCTTGACCTCTTGGGTGATCTCAAGAACCGAGTGCAGATCTCATGTGCTGTGGATGGTCTTGCCTCAGCGTCATGAGTGCGAATGGCGCGGCGGTGTCCGAAGAGAGGTTTGACCTGCTTCCTAGGTCCACGGCGGTAAAAGTACAGCCAGGGAAAAGGTGGTAGGGAGTTCGGGTCAACCTCGACGTCCTTCTTGTACGGGGGATGCTCCTTGTCATTATCGTCGAGGACAATCGGAGTGGCGGGCGTCAATCCAAGGCCAGTGGTGGGTAGGCATGTACATTTACCCGTGATGACCCAGGTGAGGGGGTCAGGCTGCGGGGTCCTGCTCCGCAGCCGCGTCTGATCTGTCGGCAGAATACTCGTTGCTATCATCTGGAATCATAAGCGAGTGAGGGTGAGATCGATGCGTTCTCAATAGAGATCTATAACGGTCACTACCTTTCGTTAGCTCAATTATAATCCAAGCCACTCAAGAGTTCTCTAGATGTCATGTCATTCTACTTTCCCTATTTTATTTTTATTCTTGCTATTTCTGAACGGCTTTATCTAAATTACTAAGTGCAAGGGGATAATCTAGTCTTTACCCTGGTCATTAGGTATTCTCTATTGTTCTTCTTATTCTCACTCGTCATAGAACTTAGTATATTCTAGGGATTTATCATAAGGCAATCAGACCACGCCTTCTTGCCATACATACGTTATACACACACACACACACATCCATTTACAATTCATGCATGAGAGGCTTGGGGAATTTCTCTTATGCGATCTAAGGCTGCATCATTTTCGTTACTTTCTGTCCATCATTCTCCTTTGTAGTCCGTGGGACCGTTGTTCCCATTTGGAGACAACCCACTTATGTCTCTGTATCGTCGACGACCAGGCAACGCTCGTTACCTGAGTGGTAGCGAACCACGATTGCTCGAAAGCATACTTCGTCAATCGGTGATAGGGAGTGACCATGCGGCTTGCAGAATGGTGAGGGGTCACCCTAACAGTGTCACCAGGAGTGGACTCGTACTTGCATAACATTCTCTTTGACTTGACATTTGTACGCCCTTCTTGCGACCTTGACTTTCTTTTCTTGGCATAACTTTACTTTTCATTCTTTCTTTATGTTTAAATCCGAGCAGAACCCGCGTTCAAGTCTGAGCCTGCGTTTCTTAGTCATTAGACCAGTCCATCTTGCTAGACTGGCAGGGGCTTAGCATGGTTGACGTGCCAAGATAGGGGATTTCCTATTATATAACTACGTACTTAACTGTAAGGTCTTCCAGCCCCATCGTGGCCGGAACCTTCCTAAGAAATCTTATTTTCCCTAAGGTTCAATTATGATCTTGGTTTAAGGTTAGGCAATAATAACATAGTTAAAGTTTGTAACACATACCACGCATCTTCATAAATAAAGGAAACTTAAGGCTGGGAAACTGAAACCCTGAGTCATTCGAATGACCTTACAGGGGTCATTCGAATGCCACAGGATTTTGGCTCTCGGGTTGATGCACAAGAATGGGTCATTCATATGTCCTATACTTGGTCATTCGAATGACTTAGGCCTTGTTCTTCTCAGTTTAAAAATATGGGGTTTCATTCGAATGACCAAGGCCTAGCCATTCGAATGACTCACTTCTGTGACCCTCAGTGTTTGAAATTTATACAATTCATTCAAATGACCTAGTGGTGGTCATTCGAATGACCCATGTTATTTGGCTTTTGTTCTTAAAATCTTTCGCTGTTCATTCGAATGACTTTGGCTTGGTCATTTGAATGACCACAGACCTGTGACAGGTATCAATGGTTCCTTGGTTACCATCCATGCACCAATCCATCCCCTTAATCCAAAACAATACATACAACTCACTTAAATCACCAAGGTGGTGATTTAGGCCTAACTACCCACTTGTGAGTGAAGGTATGTGTGGTGTAGTGAGCGTTGAGAGCTTCGGTGAAGTCCTAGAAGCTTTGATGCTCCAAGGCTTGAGGTCACCACCTTTCTTCAATATACTTCCTAAAGATGGAAGCTAGTATTGGAGTAGATCTTGTGGGAGAAAAATGAGTCTTTCTTGGTGCTTTTTCTTGGAGAAAAATATGAGGAAAATGGTTGCTGGTGTTTGGGATTTGTTTAGGGAAACATAGGCAAGAATGCTTGAGTTTTGCTTTAAGACAATGGTGGCTCCTTGAGGCTTGGTTTTTCTTTGGTTTTGGAAAGATAGTATGAGGTAGAAGAAGATGAAAATGGAGAGAGGGGTGGCTGATGGAGCTTTGGTGGAGAGGGAGTAATTGTGAGGGAAAATGAATTAAAATGAATAAATGGTGACATGATGGGGTAAGGTGGGAATAGTGATAGGTAAGGCCATGGGTAAGGTGGTGTAAGAGAGTTAGTGATGGCGGTATGGCCTTGTAATTTGCACGGCTCATTTGGGGAAATTTCTCCCAAAATTTGTCCCATGTTCGGTCGTGTTTGGTCGTTAACTGTCCAGGTACGTGTATATCCACGTGCGCGAAAAATTAACGGATGACGTAAAAATTATCTAAACATAATTGTGCATTAACCAAGCACTTAAAACGAGGAATTTAAATTAATCTTAGGTACGCGTAATTTTTCTCTTGTAAGAGTTATTTTACAGGTATCGCTGATACATGCTTAAATTCTGGGAACGATAAAAAATCGTTATGAAAAATCACTTAAACACGGAAACACATTTTGGGAAAAATTCTAAGAAGGAACTTAATTTAATCTAAGGTACTCGTAAATTTTTCCTTTCGCAAAAGTTTACGGGTACTTTTGACTCGTATATAAATTCTGATGACGATCGATAATCGGTTCGGATCTTGCGAACCCTACGAGATCACGAAACCCTAATCCTAACTGCAATTTTTATGAGTAAAATGTAATGGTTTAATTTTTCTCGTGCCCTAATCGGCTTATAATTATTTATTAAACAAAAATTTCTGTAAAGGGAAAATTTTGGGATGTTACAAAGCTCACCAAGTTCCGAATTGTTGGAATCTATTGGATGAGAGAAGCATCCTCATCAATACTATCTAATGAAACATTGACGAGGGATGAGTCATCGCTGAATGAGTGACATACCCACGACGACATGGAACATTTCGTAGACATGACAAACGTACGCAATACATAATATAATATCAAAAAAGTGTTACACAATTTATATTACATAGCACATAAAACATTTTAAACATAATTAAAGTAGGGAGTTCACTAGATAGACGAATTCGAGCAATACGGTTTAGTTGTTCGTGACAAGGTCCAGGCCTTACAGTCTTGCCCTATTCTACATAATACATGACACTAGGCCTCACGGACTGCCTATGTCCGGGTTTCAGGGTCGTGACCTAATTATTCTATATGTCTGAATTCAATTCTATGCGACGATTGTATAAGTTATACTAGGGTCAACGTGAGTTGTCTTACACCCCGACTTAGGACGTGACTGCACGTAGGGCTACTGCCCTTACGAAAGCTCTGACGTGGCATACTAGCGTTCATGCATGCTAAAATGAACAACTTTATCTCATAAATAAGTAACTGATTTCATAAAAAGGTAACTGGTTTCATATATAAAATAATATTTGAATTACATCTGGTGTTGAAGAAAATATACTGAAGATGTAGTTAAATACATAAGAACTAAATGAGGAGATCTTACCCTAGTAGTGTGGAGCATATCTAATATAATAATCCTTGGTAGACCCCACTGCAAAGCGGAGCTTACTATTGACGCTGGACATCGTTGCTACTGGACAAGGGGAATGTTCTCACTTTCCTCTATTGTATCTAGATATATCATATGACAGAGGGGTGAGTTTATCATCTCAGTGGTGGGTACCTCGGTACCACACACATAACATATATTGCACATAAAACATGGTTTGTGTGTGTATATGCATATAACTAAATAATAAATAGAATATAAAATAAATTGGGACGTAAATCTGAGTAAACACTGCTGAAGAATAAATCTAGTATGTCTGCAGCGTGAGCTCGCCTCCAATGGAGGGGCGCGAGGAGAGATACCTCTCGATCCTCGATTCAAGAGAACCTTAACTCGACATTGCTTCGCCAAGATAAATCCTCGTTATTTCGGGTACACTGGAACCCAAATACTGAATCTGTGAGGGTATGCATACCCTTAATCTGTGGAGCCTTGCACTCTAAATTACCTGAATTAGTGGGGGTACACATACCCTTAGGTTATCTAATATTGAGTCCGATCTACGGAGACATTGACCCCATACTGAACTGAGTCATCTACTCTAAGGTGTATTGTTTGTGAAATCTTTTAGATGAGCTAGATTAATTACCCAAGTTGTTAGGTCTTAAGTCTACTATCCGAGTTGCGGACCGAGACGGTACTTCCCTCTAGATGACGCTTCAGTGATTTGAGTGTAGTGGTGATGTTGCTAGGTTTAGTTATCCTCTCGTTTTGCTTTTCAGATATTATTTAGGTGTTTTGAATTTTGTTGTTATGACAAGCAAGCATGTGTTGAGCTCCACGTCTTTTATTATTTTGGGTATTATATTTATGTTTGTTCTATGATGATGCCCTACGTGGCATTATGGATATTGTGGTGATGGATGGATATTGTTTTGCATTATTATTATTATAATATATAGTTTGTGTACCTGAGGTACATTCAGTTTATAATTGGTATGTTTGATCCATTATTGTTATGCTTATTGTTGTCTAACATTGTTTCAAGAAAATAAAGTATTATTCTATATGACTCAAGTTTTTAAACTCAGGAGTTTTTTTTCGCAAAAGTTCAAAATTCCTCATATTTTCCAATTAAGTATTTTATATAATTAAGTCTATAGGTAAGTAGATGTTAAAATGTGACAACTAGCGAATATCAATTACAACTTAAGTGTAATTAATTAGTTAGGGTGTTACAACGTATGTTCGTGCATGCATAAATGTTCTATGAGAATATTTATTTTTTATATTATTTATTTATCTATTTTATTATATTTATTTCTTTGTGTAAGTGTACACAAATGTTAATGTTTTGAGTGTACAAATAGTATTTTTGAACCTAAATTTGCATCGGGTAGCTTCAAGAAAAACTTCCTCAAAAGGCTTATCCAATGCACAATGATAGTTTTAAGAGTAAACCTTCGATTAGGTCCTTCACTATTTAACTAATGGTCATATAAGTTGGTTCTTCATAAATGAAAAATTCATTGGATTCTTACCAAAAAAAAAAATTTGACAAATAAGTCTCTTAAATTGTCTACCATCTTAATGCCACTTATCTGTGAGAGACAAATTTATTTAAAAGTTAAATTATAATGGTGCAATTTTTCGAATATATTCGGAGGGGCTCATTATGCGATGTGGGGAGTGTCCTCTTTTGGCCATGTGACGCCCCATGCCAGCTAGCTATACAGACACAACACAATGTCAATGCTAGGTAACAAGGTTCAGTTTCCACTTTCTGATTCTCCAAGCAAATTACACATTGATCCCTCCCTCCAACTTTATTCCCTCATTCTATTCTAAGCCTCCACTCCACCTTCTCCTTTCCACTTACCCCCTTTTCCCCTTTCCTTTTCCTAACCTTTTATTTTATTTTTTTTATCACCCTAGCAAGGTAACTAAAAAAAATAAAAAGGATTTCCCATACCTCAGCGTTTCATTAGTAAACTGAAAATATATCATTTTTCTAATTTCTCCCCCTAAATCATTATATATCTTCTTCGTCTAATTCTTTTGACATTAATGTTAGATGTATGTTAGAAATGTCAAGAAATTAAGTTTTTTTGTGTATAGTTTGAGCGACTAAATTATTATTTTTGGATACAAGTGAATACAAATTTGAGTGTCTATTTAATTAATTAATTAAAAAAATTGAAAACAAAAGGTCACTATTAAAGCGCTGCCTAGCCAGCACTTACGCTGGCTCCAGTCCAACATTAGAGTGGACTATAATATGTTATGGGCTGAATGGGCCTACGCTCAACTTTTTATAGTTTTTGTATATATGTATATATGGAGCAACACTGCTGCTGTCTCCTGGCTCCCTGCCTCTTCCATGGCCCAACCGTGCGCCTTCCTGTCACCTTTGGTCTTAGCATCAATCAGCTACCCTTTGTACTCTCTAATCCTGCTCCTGCTGCTATGTTATTGGGCTTTATACAATTTGTATGATTTTTATTATTGAAACCCCACCCTCCCACCCCAAAATAAAAACAATTGTTTGTTTTTTATATTTATGATCATAGAAAGTGACTATTGCTACTCTAAAATCTAAAATATATACTCTTATCATTTAAATTTTATTTGTGTTCTCTATAATACCTTTTGTGCTATTTAAAAATTAAAATAATAACTAAATATTAATTATTTATTATTAATTGTAATATTACTACTTTGCAATTTAATTTTCTTGAAATTTTAGTTTTGATATATTTTCATTTTTATGTTAAAATTTAATAACTATTTTATTTATTATAAAAAATTTAATTTAAATATTATATATATAAAATATTTTGTAATAAACTATTTTAGCATTGCGCCCTATTTCTTAAGGATAAAGAAATGTAAAATTGGGAGCGCCAAAGAAGTGATTAAGTAATAATAATAATAATAATAATCACTCAAGGCATAGGGGTGTTTGAAAACTCCAAGAACTAGGTTAACTAAATACTATTGAGTCTAATTTTATAAAAATTGTGTTTGGTAACAACTCAAGAACATATTTAAAATTTTAAATTGATTTTTTTTCATCCAATTTTTATTTTCCATAAATGCACTTTCAATTCCCACTAATTCACTTTTCACTTTCTACAAATTTTTCAGGTCAAAATTTTTTCTCTTTTACTTAAAATCTCTCATCTTCTTTGACATTCTGATAAGATTTTATCTTTCTCTGATTTCTACTTTGCATTGTTATCTCTATTGTCGAACAATGAACAAAGATACAAATGGTTCATGACAGTAAAATAATTTATCTCCATTCCTGCATTATTGTAGCTTCAATTTCAAATGTATTGCTTATGCTCTCTGATTTCGGTTTTAGATATTTTTTATTATTAATTTGCATGTTGACACACAATCCCTAATATCACAAACGACACAACAACCATTTAACAAGACAATAATTTATTTGATAATTTATTATTACTTTATATAAATTTATTTAAATATTTTCGCATGATAAATATTGATAATTTGTATAATATTTTAAGTTAGTTATGAATCAAACACAGTTTAATAAATAAATAGTTATTTTTTATTTAAATTCACAAAACTAATTCTATTTTATATATAGTTAAATTAGTTTTTGAAGTTACCAAACAACCCTACAATTATGTTCAATCGTTCGGGATATTTTCTTCTGTGAGTGGGAAGGTTCGGTGGTATACCGTCAAAATTAAAATTACCAAACCAGTGTGCTGATCTCTGTTTTTTGGGTATGCCTTGAGAGTGAGTGAAAAAGCAGTGTGCATACTGCTTGCACAAAACCAGTGTGCTGCTTTTACTTGTATTACTGGCTAGCTAGACATTAGACATGCATGGGTTGCCACTTACCATGTTGCTTTCGCTTCTTAATTATTTGTTACTTACCTTATTTTAGCAGTCCAACTTTAGTATTTCTTTAGTTTAATTTAATTCAATTTGTTAGCTGCTTGCTGGCGGATCACATAGAGAGTAATGCTATTTGATCATTAAAAAAGAATAGACACATTGTCACTCTTCTCATAATATACATGAGACTTATTTTATTAAAAACGAGTCCTATAATATTTTATGACAAAATGATAATGTATTTACACTTATTGAATGATCTAAATAACATTTTTGCTTTCACATATAATAGTTAAATATGTCTCATTCATCTTATTGGATAATAATTTTTTAAAGTGAAAATTTTAAATACTTTTTTAAAAAAATTGACAAATTTCATCATTAAATTAATAAAGTGAAAATGTGCACATGACTTCCACTTTATTAATTTTAAGAGTAATTTTTTTTTTTTGCTTTCTTTAAAGTGAGATTCTCATATGATCATAACGTTGTTTTTGCGTTGTGTCCGATAACCCCAAAAAATAAAGTGTTTAAATTCTGTAAAGTGAAATTCTCAACTTAAAAAATAAAATAAGGGAATTTTACTCTATTTATAGATTATAGCATATGAAGTTAGTGATAGCTTTCAAAGTATCACATATTCCAACAATACTTATATTTTCAATAAAGTTAATGAGGTCTACAATTGAGTAGGTTTTTCTTTAATAAAATTTATCGGACTTACTTTTTTTTCAAACATTTTACTCTATCAATGCATGAATAAAACCTTACTTAATTCATAGGAAAAGGTTAGGACTACTAAGTAATTTTCTAGTCAAGAATTACTGGAATATTACTTGGATTTGATCCCTAACACAATAAGATAGGTAAGTTAGCTCCGCGAACTCATTGTCTATGAAGCTAAAGCTAATATTTTTATCTTCAATCTCGTGACTTGTGAGAAGGTCATACATTCTTTATGTCTGTCTAAAATTCTCTCCATCTCTCTAAATTCTATGTCACACTAAAATTCTTTCTCATTCTCTAAAATTTTCAATCTCTCACTAAATTCTCTATTTTTCTCACGAAAATTTTCCCTCTCTTTAAAATCCTTTATCTCTAAAAACTCCTCCCTCTAATTTTTTTTCTCCTTATACATTTATAATTAAATGAACTATTTCTAAAAGTAACGTGACAACTCCTAAATAAAATAAAACGAAATAATATTCCCACTTAAGAATTTTTTTTCCTCTTAAAAATTTATTGTATACCTCAAAAAGTTTAATTCCTATGTGTAAAAAATTTTTACGCTGTCATTCAATCAAATTTTGACACATAAATAAAAACTATTAATTATCTCTTTTATTATTTAAAAAGTCATGCATATAAAATAATTTAATTAAATAATAACATCAAAAACTTCAATTTGCCCGTGCATAACATTTAAACTCTATCTAAAACAGATAATTTGCATAATAAACCATAAAAAAATGTTAAATAAGAAATAACGAGTTGAAAATAAACCCATAAAATTACAGGGCATAATACTAGTAAATTATTCATCAAGCAATGTGACATCCAGCAGGACAAATTGCTAGTATAGGATGTTACTGGTGAAGGTTTCATTCCACCATATTAACAGAGAGAGAGATAACCTTGGTGGTGGAGGGCAGCATAACAGAGAGCGCAGTAACCGTACACGATGAAAAATGTTTGAAGGAGAAATGTTAAATTTGTGGTAATAAGTTTTATAAACATGGGTATAATAATAAAAAAAACTCCTAAATATTCAACACAACTTGGGCTTATTCTCACTTTCTCTACTTATTTTTTGTCTTTTGTAGTTTTTCATACAAATTGTTATATTTCGTTTATCAACGTATTTTATGAAGCTGACCGAAAATGAAAGCTACGTTGTACGAAAACACGTGAGCACAAGCCACATATGATGAAAAAATTCTTGTATTAACACAATTTTATCTTGTCATATATAAGCATATTTACATGAATTTTGTTACTTTCAATCGATTAAAAAAATGAAAGTTAATGAAATATAATTTTATGTACTTGTAATTATATATGTAATTCTCTATCCAAAAATGACGTACATTAGATTAATTTCTATTGTTAATGTGAAGATTACTTTAATGAACAATCCGTAAATATCACTATAAGTATTCAAAGAGTCTAAAAAATGCCTTGACATTAGTTGAATGATCAATATCCAATTCACCTAAATATTTTTCAATGAAAAAAAAATATGTTACTCTCTGTATATAAAAAAAATCACATATCACATGTATAAATGGAAATGCCAATATTTTATAGGAAAAAAATGAACTTATTGGTCCGTATCTTTAGTCTATCAATATATTTAAATGGTCCTTTTGTTTTTATTTTAATTTTAATTAATTTGGTTTTTTATGTTTTAAATCTCTATGAATTTGTTCTTTATTTTTTTTATTTCTTTTAATCAATTTGGCTTTTTACTTTACAAACGGTCTATCACATATGCTATAAAAAGACCAATTTAATATATTAAATAAAGTTAGGAAAGAAAAAGATCATATTTAAGCTTATATGCGTGTGTGACTGAAATGATCTTCTATTGCCATGTCATGTCTTATTATGTTTCTCTTTCTCCAACTAAATGATGATAACACAGCAATTTTTTTTTAATAATCTTAATATCTATATAACTCCTAAGAAATACAAAGTAAAGGAATAAAATGAAAATCAACCTCCTAATATTATGTATTTGAAGTTGCATATGAGCTTACAAATTAAATATATGCAAATAACAACAATGGAGTTCACTATTTGTTACGGTGCCAGGAGCTAGGTGCCAGCTATTTAAAAAAGTATCATTGTCAACCATTCAAATTATTAATTAAACTACTATTTTTGCATTAATTCGAATCTCATGCACAAACAAAAAGTTGCACGTTTCTTTATGAAAAATAATATTTAGTAATAGCTTAGTTAAGAGTTTTTAGGAATAGAGAAGGTAGTATTTACCTTAGGGGTGTGTCCCTTTTATAATGTAATTCTTTATCTTGAGCCTATGTATTTAATTGGCGACTTGAACGTCTTGTGTTCCCGTGTCTTTTAGAGGGTTCTTTTTCATATCAAGATGATTAGGCATAATAATAACAACAATGTACAACAATAATCATGATAAGTATAATGATCGTTAGTGTAAGGAGAGGTGTAGGGTTAAACCCCAAAAGCGGTCCTGAGCTTACTATAGATCATCCAACCTCTAATACTCTTGTGCAGTTATTGATATTAAGTTTGAGTTAAAGTTTATAAGTAGTTTGCCCATATAAAAAAAACACACACATATATACATACATATATATATATATGTGTGTGTGTATGTATGTATATGTGTATGTATGTATATGTATATGTTTTGAATAGTGAAAGTTTAATCCCTTGGATGCTTGGTAACGCAAAGTTTAGGGAAAATAACAAATTTAGACCGTCTTTTATGTACTTCACACTCTATATAAATACATAAATGCATGTAAATGTAATCGTACTAGTGTGTGGCCATTGCGATGCAAGATTCGCTGGGCTTCTCCCCTAACTTTTTAGGGGGACTTTATTATAATTACTATTGTTTTTTGACTAGCTAGCTAGTCCCGAAACACAGGCACTTGTTGGAAGCAGAGAATATTTATGCATTTGTTGGGAAGAATCTTTGTTGATGCATTTACAGCGAAAAAGTATAAATCATGGTTGATGGTTGAGAGTACTGGTTTGACTGTCACCCCCAGATTTTATTCTACTACTATATAGCTAGAGTATCAACATTTTATTTGACGACCCTTAATTAGGTGTTTGACTGTTGTATGTCGACCACAGATTGAAAAGGCTTCGTGTTTGTTGTTACTGTCAAAATCACAAAATTAAATATACGTTGGTGGTTTATATATAATATTAGTTATTCCTTAATCCTGGACTCTCCTTTTCCTCTAAAGTAAGTTTGTGAGTGAGTGAGTGTAAAGCAGCAGCATGATTTGTGAACCTGACTGACTTAAATCAGCTTTTCTGTATCAAAATGGTGGTCACGATCGATGCTTGCTGAAAGAGAGAACCTTTACCTAAAGCAAATTTAAACAAGCTAGCTAATCTCTCTCTCTCTCTCTCTCTCTCTCTCATTAGATGGTGGAAAATATTTTTCGGGGGAGAGAAAACAAATAATAATAATAATAATAATATATGAATTAATTAGCAAGCAAGTAAGCGCGGATGTATATTTCATTCATTGGAGCCTGTATTGTCCTTTCTTGTTTCCTTCCTTCCTCCACCTATCTATATACTAGTATATAGTATTTCTTTAACATTCCCTCCATGCTCCTCCTCCTCCTCCTCCCTACTTGCCTCTGTCTATTCGGAACCACCAACCATCGTTTTCGAAAGTAATCTTGATTATACGAATCATGCTTATCTCCAGACCCCGTCAAAATTTGTACTTAAACCATGCCTCTCATTTTAATTAGTTAATTTGTTTTACTTTTTAAAGGTTAATTTTATGAGAAGATATAATCACCTATAAGTAAACACTAGTATTTTTGCTCAAATCACTAGTATTGGAGTTTAATAAATCTCAACTAATATAATTCGAGTTAAATCACTGTATTATGTATAATAAAAACTGAAAATCTCAAAACCTTAGGGAAAAAAAAAACAAAAACCGACTCCTTGAAACAACTCAACATATTACTTGTGTAGCCTAAGTGTTCTAAATTAACGCATTTCCATCAATCTAACCCTTTCTTTAGAGATTAAAATGTTCACCAATCAATATTGAGAAAATGGATGAATGAGAAGACAAGTTTGCAATATTGGACATAAGTACATAACTTGCATGTATATAAAAGTTATGCCCAATCATTACACGAAAGTGAAAAATCAATATTGAAAATGGATGAATATGGCAACAAATTAAATATTTTGACCCTCGGTTACTTTGAAAGGAACTAAGGACATACGCCTTCACCACCAATCTTTAAAATAAGATATATATATATATATATATATATATATATATATATTTTACACACACAAACTCATACAAAGAGTGAAAGGCTTGATTCGGTAATATTGTGATTCTCTACACGCTTTTGTGTGTGTGTCTATATATATATATATATATATATATATATATATATATATATAACAATTAAACTCTCACATAAAAATAGGTGATACGAATAAAAGAATGAATATCTTTTGTGGGTCTCGTGGCCTTGTGGACAGTTTTGGGATTGAAATAACTATAGGATAACAATTATGAATTTTTATTTTCATCTTTTTTTTCTTCAAAATTTTAATTGAAGAAATAAGTTGACTACTTGGGCAAAATAGACACAATTTATGACCAAGGTTGGCAATTGAAATGGGTAAGCGCATTTATGAGTAGTAAAGATGCTTAAACGTGACTAACGGGGGTTGATTCAAGTGGTAAGCGGCTTTATATCGCTTAAACAAGGTCCCGAGTTCGAGACTTTGTGTACGCAGTTATCCCCGCTTAAAATGAATTAAAACAGTGTAAATTATTGTAGTTTCTTAAAAAATTATTAATTTAGTCTCTTAATAATAAAAAATATTATCAAATTAGTCATTCTTCGTCAAATTTAGAGAAATGACAACAATAAAATTTCAATTTATAGACCATTTTGATGAAATGCTATACTCTCTAGTCCTCCTAAGAGTGTTCTAAAATTATGGATAAAATGACTACATACTAAAGGATGTTTTGGTAAAGGAATTATGAGTTTTTAAATGGTCAGGATCGCAATGGATTTGTTGTATTGCGGCTTAGACATAGACTTAAAAAAGTTTTGATTAGGCTTGACTCGTGCTAACCAAACTTTGTTAAGTCTCGATAAGTTGCAGATTTTAATGTGTACTTGTTTTCCCGTTAAGGATTGCTTTTAGTGATAAAAGTCATGATATACTTATGTTACGCGTAATTTAGACGTACTGAGATAGTACGCAACTCTTACCTTGAGTTGGATTCAAGAGCTTCATGGTGGTGTTGAGCAATATCCTTGGCTGGTGGGGGTGGTACTTGCAAAAGCCACCCTGACTCTCAAGTCAATATGTGAGTGAACTATGAGGTAGTAATGATCTAAGACGTATCTTGTGGAGCAGTAGGAGGTCCATTTTATAATGTAAGTATGGACACTTATGATTCTATAACGTTCATAAGCTATATGATGCTTTATGTTAGATTCTGTAATGCTCATAATCCTTATGAGGGCTTATGTCAGATTTTGCAACGTTCGTAATGATCGCAAGCCATTAAGCGGGGCGAGGATGAGAGACATGGTTGAACGTCTAGTCATGTATATCCAACTTAAGTCCTTGTCAGATTTAGTCCATAACATAAGCCCCCAAGTCTGATATGTGATGTGAAGCTTCACATGTCTGGCTTCAGATGCATATTCATGTTTTTGAATGAGTGACATGGTTTGAGTTTGAAATGACATTGGGTTTTGATATTGTATGCGTAGTTTAATACTCGCTTTATACTCTCTTTTTAGTGTTTAGTACTCACTTTTATGCTTTCCTTTTAGCACTCGCTTTATGCTTTCCTTTTGAATATTCTGGTATCTACACTAACTTTCCCTTGGATGTACACTCCGTATTTGAGATTGAATAGGTTATGTTTTTCGAAGGGCACACCAGAATATGGAGTGTACATACAAGGGGAAGTTGGCGCGGATACCGAAATATTCAAAAGGAAAGCATAAAGTGAGTGCTAAAAGGAAAACATAAAATCGAGTACTAAACACTAAAAGACAGTAAAGCAAGTATTAAACTACGCATACGAGATCAAAATCCAATGTCATTTTAAACTCAAACCATGTCACTTATTCAAAAACATGAATATGCATCTGGAGCCTGACATGTGAAGCTTCATATCACATATCAGACTTGGGGGCTTATATATTATGGACTAAATCTGAAAAGGACTTAGGCCCGATATACATGGCTAGACGTTCAATCATGTTTCTCATCCTCGCCCCGCTTAATGACTTGCGAGCGTTATGAACCTTGCGGAATCCAACATAAGTCCTCATAAGGATTATGGGTGTTAGAGAATCAAACATAAAGTCTCATAAAACTTATGAACATTACAGAGTCATAAGCGTTCATACTTACACTATAAAAGGAGTCTCCTACTACTCCACAAAGTACGTCTCAGATCATTACCACCTCATAATTCACTTACATATTGACTTGGCCGATGGAATGACTTTTGCAGGTAACACCCTCGCCAACAAAAAATATTGCTCAACACCACCGTGTTCACCACCATAAAACTCTTAGCAAGGTCAAAGTTGCATACTATCTCAGTACATCCGAATGGTGCATAACAACTTATATAAAAGAAAACTTTACATGAATTAAATTGATGTACACTTTTTTTCTTTTGAGAAGTTAAAAAGATGGTGGTATTCAATATCGAAGTACTAAGCTGATGACGTGATAAAAAAAATTAAAATGATAACGGTTATATATTTGGAGGACGAAAGCAAAAGTTTATTTTGAAATGTTATTTATAAATAATTATCAAATGCATGTATATAAAATATAAATCTAACCGAACAAGTATGACGAAATCGTTAAATTTAAGTTTTTGGCCTTGACATCCTAAGTTAAAATTTTTGACATTGAACAAACCTTACACTACTACCCCTATCCCTAGCTTATAACTTTCTCATTAATGTCAAAAGAATCTTGCAAGTTTGCATACGGTGCATAATACTATAGTCTATATGCGGAATAATGCTGATTCCAACCTCCCGATGCGTTTTTTCAAGGTTACTGATCATGATAGAATGACACCAACTAGCAACTTTGCGGTACCAGAAAATTAAAAAGTCTAAAATGTTCACTCCCTCATGAAGTCGAGAAATTCCTATATATATGACAAAGGTTAATTTTGCTCATGTCACACACTATGTCAATTCAAATAAATAATGAATGGGTATAATATAACTCTAATACACAGTTGATGACAGTACAAAACAAAATAACTTTTCCTTTTTCTTTTAATCTTACATAATAATAAAAACTTAAAAAGTTTCTCCAAGCCTCAAGAAAGAACCTCACTACGCAAACGGCACATCTCCTCAACAAGAATATATTACATAACATACTAGTAATTAGTATGACAAATAGCATTAGATTTCGCGATATTAATTTATTGAAGTACCTTTTTTGTGTTACTATAATTAATTAATTAATTGCTTTCTTCTTGGAGTGGGCGCGTGGGTATATATAAAGCAGGCTTGTGAAGCCATCCTCACGACCAGACCAGGTAGCATAGCTAGCAAGCATCCCCACCCTGCCCCTAATTCTTGTGGTTGACCAAAGTCAAAGAGAGAGAGAGAGAGAGCGCGCGCATGGCTTTCAATCACAACACTTTGGCTTTTACCTTTGGCATGTTAGGTAACCGATCTATAATAATATATATCTTTCTTAATTTCCATTTCCATGCCATACAGAGAAAATGAATTGATAATGTTTGGTTCTCCTTTTGATTGATTGATGCACACACAGGTAATGTCATTTCATTCATGGTATTCCTGGCTCCAATGTAAGTAATATACATACCATATCAATCAATCAATTAATCATTGTTCGTAAATTTTCATTTTATGTTACCTGGTTAATTGGTTGAATAATAATAATAATAATAATAATAATCATTACAGCCCAACATTTTACCGAATATACAAGAAGAAGTCGACGGAGGGTTTTCAGTCACTGCCATACCTGGTGGCATTGTTCAGTTCAATGCTTTGGCTCTACTATGCTATGGTCAAAAGAGACGCTTTTCTCCTCGTTACCATCAACTCATTTGGATGTGTCGTAGAGATCATCTATGTCACCTTGTTCATCATCTATGCCACCAAGGATGCTAGGGTGCGTTCGTGCATGCCCCACACACACACACACACATATATATAAATTATGGATAACTATAGTCAAATGAGTTTTTATATATGAAAGCTATTGACTATTGAATTTTATGTGAATATTAAGATTAGAAGTTATGAATATGTTTTATGATTACTTACAAAGTCATATGACTTTTGTGTTTTAATTTTAACCATTCATAAAAAAAAAATCTAATGATCAAAATTCACTCATTTGATCACTCTCGTATATAGAAGCTCCTCTCACTGTAATTATCCATCCACACATATATATGCATACATGCCTGCCTATTTCTATTATCTATTTATCTATATACAACTTAATTAGCTTTGCTTGCTAGTTTATTATTAATAAAGGAGTGCGTGCGTGCCTGCAGAAGTTAACCATTAAGCTATTTTCGGCAATGAACGTGGGCTCCTTTGGTTTGATCCTGTTAGTGACACACTTGGCTGTGCATGGTCCCCTTCGTGCCCAAATCCTTGGATGGATTTGTGTTTCTATCTCAGTTAGTGTCTTTGCGGCTCCACTGAGCATTGTGGCACAAGTTATTAGGACAAAGAGTGTGGAGTTTATGCCCTTCAATTTGTCATTTACCCTCACATTGAGTGCCGTAATGTGGTTTGGCTATGGTCTCTTTCTCAAGGACATATGCATTGCTGTAAGTCGATCTCTGTACTATTTTATATTATTCAATATTTATTTATTTATTTTAATTAATTAATTGTTCATTGAATGAATGAGCTGATTAATTAATAGCCATGCATGCTGTTACAATTTTTCTTGTGGTGATCAATGATGGAATGTGTAAATTAATGCGTGCAGCTTCCAAATGTGTTGGGATTTGCACTGGGGTTAATTCAGATGGTGCTGTACGGGATATACAGGAAGAAGGGTAAGGGAAATAAAATTACTGTTAACACAAAAGCGGCAGCACCGGTGGTGGAGCCACTCAAGAGCGTTGTGATAGCCAGCCCTGCCCCTGCCCCTGCTGCTGAACTAGTGTTCCCAATGGATCAGGCAAATGAACAAGATGGAGGCCGTAACTACAAGAATACTAGTAACAGTATTCAAGAAGAGGAGGAATTAGATGATCATGGAGAGGAGACGAAGAAGAGCGTCGTTGAAGCAGACGACTGCGCAGTATAATTAATTATATGATATATGATGTCCACCACTGTATCTGCATGTGTACTTTAGTTAATTCCATTTAATTAGTTGTAGCTACCTACTTACCTAACTAGATCATGTCATGTACTAGCTAGTGGTTCTATCATTGTGATTCTATCATTGTTCTCTCTCACTCTATTGTCAATGGGATAAATTATTGTTCTTGTTTAACTTCTTCTTCCATGGTAATAACACTTTGGTGAAGGCTATGATGCAGCTTATATCACTGATTTTTGGTGCTGCTTGTGGAGTATGATGGGCCACATTGACTTTAGATAGTTTATAGTAGGTTACCACATTGACTTCCACAAATATTACTCTCTAAAACACGTCCCTCATCCTCATTAATTTAATTATGGTCCATACTTCATCTTTCTTGGGGGAGATTTCCTTTGCCGCAGAAACTTCATCTCCGACGGGGTTGCGGCAGCGGCAATGCAGTGAAAGGCGGCGGAAGGTGGCAACCACCATCACCACAAACTCAACCACACCAACGCCCCTCTCACTTCGACCCCAGCACCCCCACCACAATGGATGATAGGAAAAACGCGAACTTTTTGGGACTGTAGGGGCTACAATTTACCATGGATGAGATTTAGAGTTTCTCTACTACTAGATTATTTTATCTCATTCACTTTAATGCAACTTAAAACTGATCCATTTGTCAATGCTTGGCAAAAACAGATAAAAATGAAAGCATCCTATATTTGCTTGGTTGCTCCGGCAACTTCATATCATTTAGTTATGGAAAAAGCTCAAAACACGTAAACTACAAAATTGGGTTACGGTTCAAATAGAGCTTGACCTTCACAAGTAAATTCTTTTCTTTCTTCCCTTCTTTGATAGACCATGATATTTGTATAATCAAGCTGCAGTTACTTAATGGTGGATTTGGATTTGGATCTGGATGTTGGAGGTGGCAGATCTGAAGGATGAGAATGGCGTCACTGCGGTGGGGACCAAAGCCCTCAAAACCGGGCGGTGGTGAGTGAAGTGGGTGACGGCTGCATCGACCTCTCAAGCATGACGGCGCCGTAGCAGATGAAATCGAAGGAATCATCTCCGAACGGAATCCGGTGACCCTCACCAGACTTCTCCAGCGGCTTCGCGATCCCAACGACGTCCGCAACGCCGATCTCCTTCAGTGGGAGGACGTCGAGCCCTGCCGGAGAGTCCACACAGAGAGACCTCAACTCCCGAGAGGTTTCCCCCAGCGATCGGGTCCTGGAACACAAATCGAATGGCGTCACCTCCCTCCGCCGCGCCGCCGCCCCGTCCACAACCGCAAACGTCCAGATATGAGAGAGGCGGAGAGGGAGGAGGAAGGGGTGACAGAGATTTTATTTATTTATTCGGATGAGCGTAGAATTAATTTTTAATTAACATAATAATAGTACAGGTTAAAAGTGATAACCAAATGATAAATAATAACAATCTAAGGGTACATATACATATGGTGTGAGATTATCATATACTTTATTTTTATGTCAAGTGCATCAACTACATTAAGAATTTTTTACTTTTTTGCCCCCTGCTACAGTAACAAATTACCAAAATACCCCTGTTTTAAAACATAATACGTAACTACTCCTGTTTTGGCTGACATGAACTCTGCGAGACGCGTGGACGTCCACGTCAGTTTCGCCAACACGGTTGGCGATTTTAGAGCAACACAGAAAAACACATTTACACTAATTTAGAACAAAACCACAAACCCTTAAAACACTAAAATCGCCAACGTGTCCATATAAATTTACCCTCCCCCCCCCCAATTCTCCAACACTCCTCTCATTTGCTAAAATTCACCTTATTGACTGTTGCGTTATGACATTTTAATTCATGTCTTTTTATTATATGATAGTGATTGTTGTTTATTGTTTATTTTATCAATCGCAGAACTACTGCCATTTTTCAGCACCCAATCAAAGCATCGACTTAAACCATGTGCGATTGGTTTCCAAACTAAATTTCGCCAGTCGGTTTGGCGTATAACAACACATAATTGGTTTTTTAACTATACCATTGACTATAATCCTAACGATGCACTAAATTTTTATAACCTTAAGCTGTTATCTTCTGGCAATTATAACATTGATACTGTTAATAAGTTCATATGTATTAAAAAATTGCAGATCTATCATAAAATTAAAAGACCTAATTGAAAATATCTTTACATACGTTTTTAAACAAAGCATACAAAAATCTTAAGTCTACTAATGCTTAGATGGGGGATCAGTGTATGGCGGTCTATGAGCTGGATTAGACTGGCCAGACTGTGTGGCATAATGTGGGGGCGGCGGGTAAGGATATGGTGGGTACATACATACAGCATACAACAACATACCACAAACAATAGCACACAACAACATACCACAAACATTCAACAGTAAATACACACCACAAACAACATCAGAAATCCACACATACCACAACAACGGCAACAATCCACACATGCCACTAGCATCTAGTGTTTAGGGTTTTGGGTTTTGGGTTTAGGGCTAAGGTTTAGGGTTTTGGGGATAGGGTTACGGTTTAGGGTTTACAGTTTTCTGTTTAGGCTTTAGGTTCTGGTTTTAGGTTACCGGGGCTAGGGTTATGATATTAGGTTTTGTTTGGTTTTAGGGTTTTGGGCTAAGGGTTTGGGATATGTATTAGGGTTTATAATTTTTTGCATAGGGTTTAGGGGTTATAGTTTTGGGATATGGCTTATAGTTTTGGGATAGGGTTTTAGGGTTTAGGAGGTTGGACGAGGGTTTTAGGAGTTTGTGCTTGGGTTTAGGCTTTTTTGCTTAGGGTTCACTTTTTTTGCGTAGGGCTTGAGGCTATGGGTTTAGGGTTTAGGATTAGGGTTTTAGGTGTTAGGGATTAGGGTTTTGTGCAGGGGTTTAGCCCTATAACATTGATAACAAGAATTTATCTATTCCCTAAATCTATACAACATGCCACAACAACAGCAACTTAGACGCACAGCAACAGTATACAAATTATATTACCCTAATGCAGATAACAGCACCATATAGATAACATACAGTGTTATCAACAGCAAAAAAAATTACAATGTTGTAATCAGCAAGAAAAACTATTAATTGAACTAATAAATCTTGCGTAAGTTAAAACTTACAAATACTGATGAACTGATCGAAGTGGAGCAGCGGCAGCGGCAGGTGCTCTGGAATTCTAGAGAGAGGAAATTTTAGAGAGATAAGGTGAATTTTAGCAAATGAGAGGAGTGTTAGAGAATTGGGGGGTGGGGAGGGCAAATTTATATGGACGCGTGGTTGGAATCTCCAACACGGTTGGCGAATTCAGGTTGAATTCGCCAAACGCATTGGCGATTTTAGTGTTTTAGGGGTTTGTGGTTTTGCTCTAAATTCACCAACCGTATTGGCGAATTTAGTGTGAATGTGTTTTTCAGTGTTGCTCTAAAATCGCCAACCGTGTTGGCGAATCTGACGTGGATGTCCACGCGTCTCGCGGAGTCCACGTCAGCCAAAACAGGGATAGTTACGTATTATGTTTTGAAACATGGGTATTTTGGTAATTTGTTCCTGTAGCAGGGGCAAAAAAGCAAAAAAAAACCTCCTACATTAATATGTAAGGTGCATTTAACCATCACCATAATACTATATGTATAATTTAAAAAATAAATGTTATTTATAAGACATCTTTATGGTATTTTTTAACAATTAATTAAAAGAAAAATTAAAATTTATTCTTACTCAACGATTAAGAGATATCTCAAGATCAACAGTGTCTTTACCAATATTTCATAAATAACTTCAAATTACATTACTCGTAAAATATAATGCTAGTTTAACACCTTCCGCATATATTTCATCAGAAATGCTCCATGTACACCCATAAACCATACACCCGTATATACACCAGTCTTTTATACGTTTTTATGCACAATTAATGATTATTATACGTATAGCGTATAACTATACACAACGCGCGCGCCCAATCCCGAACTCGTTCGCGTCGTCGTTTTCACCCATCATCTTCAACCTCTCATCGTCGTCGTCATCGTCGCCGTTGTCGTCGTCGTCATCGACATCCTCTGTTCTCCTCTGAACCAAAACACGAGCTCCATGGAAACCACAATCCTCCATGGAAATCAAAGTCACAAGTGCAATTCCACAATCAAAGCGTATACAATCGTAATCTCATTTAGTTAGTGATCGAAAATGATAATACAAGAATCTGTGGCAATTTTTCGTCATTTTTTGATGAATTCCATGGA
>QANU01015176.1:611510-633763 GCA_003254905.1 Nissolia schottii
TAAGCATTATGTGTTTGTCACAAATGCATAAAAATGCAGAATTTGATGTACTGCAGAATTGTGCAAACTTTATATGGGCATATGTGCAAACATATGGGCAGAATGTGCAAACATTATCACAGGTCACAGGTCACAGCATAAGTTATGTATATCTTGTTCATTTCCTTCCTCCTGTCAATTATGCTTTGGTTTTTTTTTGAACTTTTTCTTTTTTTAGTTAAAATATGATATCAAGCAGCAACATCTTTAATCACTCATCTCTCTAACAAATCTTAGATCTTGTGCATGAAATCACAGA
The DNA here is from genome assembly GCA_003254905.1 of Nissolia schottii. NCBI lineage: Eukaryota > Viridiplantae > Streptophyta > Magnoliopsida > Fabales > Fabaceae > Nissolia > Nissolia schottii. Next base: position 611,809 of record QANU01015176.1, read on the forward strand.
GAATGACGAGGTCGAAGAGAATGTCGGGGTCGAAGAGAACGTCGGGGTCGAAGAGGACGACGGGGTCGAAGAGCGAAAATTTTTGAGAAAGAGAACGAAGCGTGAGTTCACGCGCGTGTTGGTGAGAGTGGGAGAAAGAGTGGATGAAACGGTTATTTGTGTATTCTAATACGGGTGTATGTATGGTGTATGATATATGGGTGTACATGTAGCATAACTGATATTTCATTTAGTCACTTCCAATAAAACCACTACTATCTCTTTCAAGTATTACATTATGTTTTGCTGACAATTTCAATCATATCACATAAATTAAATAATCTTTAACTAGAGTAACCATTGGCTCAGCACAATCCATGACTTTCTCGACGCTTTTAACCAGCTAGCTAGAATCCAATTCTTCACAGAAAAAGGAAAAATAGAGTACTCCATTTTGACCAGCGTTTACCAGTTTTTGTGGCAAAGTACGTTTGGGGCCCAATGACCAACGGCAAGATAGTGAGAGACAGAACCATGAACTAGTGTTTGACACAGAAGTTTGAGAAGAGACCCCACGAAACGAGGCATAAATATAATGGAACAGAACATTAACATAGATGAACTATATCTATCAATAATCTCCAATGATGAACAATTAATAAAGCCCGCGCGCGCGCCCCAATCAACCATAATCACCAGCACACGCTAGCTGAGGGTATATATCAATATCATCATCATTATCGCCATTGGATACAAGTGCGATCGTCTTCCTCCTATGTTGCCACAAGAAATACAAATGTGTGAGTGAATTAAACTTATGGCCTAGCAAACAAATCACAAGGGAGTATGAATGGCTCTAGGCTACGGTTAAGGGATTATATAACCATACCAAATGTTCGCAATCATATCCACAATTTCGCTCATAATTGGCTTGTTTGGATTGATTCTTAATAACAACATTTTTTTTAATAGTTTTTTTTTAATAAAACATAAAAGAAACGCTTTAAATTATATTCAAACACTCTTAAAATTATGAAAGTACTTTTTTTACTATAAAATAAGTACTTTTTATTCTTTTTAAAGAAAAGCCAATCCAAACACACCTTAAGACTTCAAACTTTTCCATTAACAGATTGAGCTTTTGGTTAAACATTATAAGCACAAGAAGTTGAAGGCTTCATTAATTACGATTGCATCTTGCAAGTTAGTTGATAGCAGGTACATAACTGCTTTATGTCATTCAGCCTTCACCACTTCAACTGTGCAGACCATAACTGTCTATCATTTTGCTTATGGAGCTGAGAGTTTCTAGCAATTCTCATACTGATAACTCCTGAGAATACCATACCATACACACACTAAAAAAGAATCTATGAAATCTTTTTGGATAAAAAAAAAAGCTGGAAGAAGCATTTTATCTGTGTATGTTTTTGCTACAACGATTATGAGAAACTTCAGTGTGTTCTGACCATGACTCGTTCTAGCAAACAATGTACAGTGTCCAATCCATTATGCTCGAGTTCACGAGATAAGCATAAAAGAAACGGGAAAACAAAGCGCCCAAAAGGTTAAGTTAGCAAATATTTTGTAACAAGGTTCCTTTATGTTGCGGCCACGGCAAGAAATGGCAGCTAGACTGATTGTAAATTAATTAGAACCCATCCTGTGGCCAAAATGGCTATTCATATTGGTTTAGATCAGCTCAAAGAAAGATGAGCGAGCTCCTCTCACATTTCCACCATCCATAGCCACAAACCCAAGATATAGAAGATGGTGCTGCGATTTGCGCAATAGAAACTAAGCATTAGAAGCATCAAAACTTCCCGGTTGCAAACTCTGCCTCCTCTTTTCTCTCCAGTTCTCTCCCCACATCTTGGCTTCAGCCACAGCTCGTTCTCTATCTAGATCTCTGTTCAACATCCTTGCAGTTTCTCTGGGCGAATCATCTTTCTCGGATCCTTCCAAGTCCCATCTGCGTCCAGATCCTCCAGCTTCATCATTTTTCAATATCCTTGCACCTTTATCATCTCTGTTCCTTTTGTCATCACCAGATCCCCTATAACCATGCCCACCGTTGTTGGGATCATATGCCTGGTTGGCCAGATAAGAGAGGGCTGTCACCACATCCCCAATCAGAGGACGTGTGGCAGCGGATTCCTGGATGCACATTGATGCCACGGCTAGAGCCTGGTAAAGACCCCGCATAGGAAACCGACCCTGCAGCCTTGGATCAGCCAGCTTTGAAAACTTCCTGCGGTCGCTGAACAATGGGCGTGCCTGCTCAAACATACAAAAACACCATTACCTCCATTTTTTTTGTAAGAGTCTAAGCAATGCAAGCTAAAATGGCAAGAGTCCAAAAAACAAAAAAAAGAATAGAGGACGACCCATGTGACAAGATTTTGTTCTCCCTGAGGCTGGGTGCTATCAATTGCTTTACGACCAGTAATTAGCTCCAAGAACACCACCCCAAAACTATATACGTCAGACTTCACAGTCAGTTGTCCAGTCATAGCATACTCAGGAGCACAGTAGCCATAAGTTCCCATCACACGGGTAGAAACATGTGACTTGTCGCCCACAGGACCTAGCTTTGCAAGGCCAAAGTCAGAAAGCTTTGGATGGAATCCTTCATCAAGTAATATATTAGATGACTTGAAGTCCCTATAAATGACAGGAGGATTTGCCTTGTCATGCAGGAATTCTAATCCTTTTGCAGCACCTGCAGCTATTTTCATCCTAGTGTTCCAATCTAATGGTTCTTTATCAGGGGGAAGATCTGCACAAAAGTCAATAAACGAGGATTAGCATTAGTTGTTATTAACTTATTATAACAATTGCATTATGTTTAAGAAGACAGTAGTTTCACTGTATTAGACAAGACATTTATCCTCACTCGTCCCAAAGTCTAGAGACACATCTCTGTCATCATAATTCAGAAGACAGGAAGAAAAATATGCAATCAGGTAGAAAGAAAACAACTCTAGTACTCTACCACCAGATCAAGCTATTATTTCAATGGTTATCATATATGGAAGTCCTTTCCGTACACAGTTGTTTGTCACCATAATAAGGTCAAAACAGAAGGCCATTGAAGAGTTTTTCTTATCACCTTAAGTAGAGAAGTAAGAAAAGAGCAACCAACACGCACTATAGAGAACAAATGTTGGTTTAAAGAACTTGGACAAGCATACTCTTCAAGAACAACTCACTAACAAGAAGTGTGATTCTACAGTAGACAGTCCCGTGTGTCCTAGAATACAATGACCACTATTATCCCGTGTGTCCTAGAATACAATGACCACTATTACAGTTTGCTATTTACTTTACACCATTCACTTATATTCCTCTGCATCTCAAAACACATTTAAGTATTTTCTCACAAATGCCAAACATATATAACAAGTCCTAATAACATCCTTCCTTGCATTGTACTGCATAAGGCTACACAACTACCATTGAACTGTGTTTTTACTTAAATCGGGTTGGCTACTATTTTGGTCTTCAGGATTCAGAATATTTCAAACAGAATAATAATTCAAAATATCAGAGAAAAATTAACCTATAACAAAGAAATCCAAATCACAGAATTTGGAAAGAGTAACCAAACCATGAAGGTGGTCTTCCAATGATCCCAATGGCATAAATTCATAAACAAGGAGGCGTTGGTCACCATCCGCACAGTATCCAATGAGATTCACAAGATTAGGGTGATGTAGAAGGCTAAGCATGAGAACCTCCACAAGGAATTCCCGATTACCCTGAAGACCATTTCTGTCTAACTGTTTAACAGCAACAATCTGTAAAGGAACATGAACAAATGTTAGGACTCACTAATCATTAAAGGCATCAAGCCCTCAACCACTAAAAACCTCTGAGGTTTTGAGATTAAGGATTACCTTCTTTCACTTAAAAGAGAGAGTTGTTATTCTCACACACCTTTTGTGGTGTAAAAGTTACACATTTCAATCCCTACACAAGGGACCTGAGAAAATGTGGAACCCTGTGCGCAGGGAACCATATGCAAGGGAAGTTGACAAAAAGAGAAAAAAAATGCAAATTGAGAGAGAGAGAGAGAGAGGTAGAAACAGGAGCACGGTGTTTCTTAATCATCCTCCTAGGCATATAGAACAGCCAAACCCTAAATTGTACCGTGCACATAACGGTTTTTACAGCTCAAAATAATAGCTATATCAAATTTAACATACACAATTGAACATTTTTAGGATAGTTTTAGAATTGAGTTCATCAAAATAATCATAAGAACCATAGCTTCCTCTTTTTTTCCCCCTTCTCCCTATTTTGCAAATATATCATGTAACGGTAGAAATAACACTAGGTGAGTTCAACAACATGGATCAATCACCATTGATTTCTATTGTATTGTTGTTCCATGTCATAGAAGATTAAACAGGGTTGTACATTGGCTGCTGACTACTTAACACAACCTTCTTTAACTAGAGGAGAGTGATCCTAGGAATGGTTTGTGTAAGCAAAATCAGAGATAATGTCCAAGACAGTACCTATCTCATTTAGGGCCCAGAAGATCCATCCCAACAAAGCATTGTGTTATTTGGTCTTGCTTCTTTAAGAATGAAAACATAACCATTTCATCCATCGCTGAATCACTTCAATAATGAAAAGAGAGATTGTACCTGACCCATGCTTTCCAGCTTCCCTTTGTACACCCTTCCAAAACCACCTTCCCCTATAAAGGACTCAGGCCGAAAGTTCTTAGTCGCGGCCGCAAGTTCGCGGAAAGTAAAAGTTTGAGCAGCAATTTGGACACCGGTTCCATCCTTGGGAACAGGCAACTGCAGCTCCCTTTTGGAACCTCCATTACTTCTGGACCTTAATTTGTCTGCTCCTGCAATACACAAACCACACCAGCAAAAAGAATTGTAGATCCATAAGTAGTTGCAAAACCCCTGAGACCTTAAATTCACCAATACCCAATACAGCGTGGACACCACTGAGCACCTGTGTCACATTCCATTCACCTAATAGTTTTGGTAATTATAACTAGTCATGCTTAATTCCAGGCATGCGGTTGAAATCAGATCAAGTGATGAACATAAACTAACTACAAATAAAGGCGATTGGATATTGAAAATAGGGGAAACCCTGAATCCCAATAGGGAGGGGGGGTGGGGGATATATTCAGATCAAGTGACGCAATCGGATTGATTGATATGGAGATCCCAATCCCAATCCCATGTTGAATAATAATAAAGACAAATCAAACGAGAAGATCGATCAAAGTGAGAAGCTTTGAGAAGAGAGGGAATAGTAACTAACCAGAGGGCAATCTGGAGATGTGAGAAGGATTGGGTGGCTGATGATGCTTGCGATGATCGTGATCAAGGTCCTGTTGAGGATGAGGGTTCAGCTTCTGATCTTCCCTCGAATCGAAACACGAGAAGCAACCCATGTCTGATGTCTCCACTCCGTTCCCAATCAAAGGCAAAGCTTTGTGCTTGCAAATTCAGCTATTATTATTATTATTATTATTATTATTATTATTATTATTAATTAATTCATTAATTAATTAATCAATTAATTTATGTATTGATGATAGATTTGAAAGATAAATATTATGTACATTGATGATTCTACCTGCAAAAGAAGCAAGCAAGTGGTGGGGTAAGCGGAAGCGCTTATATTTACAGCAATCCCAAAGGGAAAGAGGTCAAAGTCGCATTCAGAGTCCAAACAGATTCTTGCTCAAACACACACACACAAAGGATGATAATTCATTCATACCCTAAAAGACAAATGAAAGCAAACGAATCCAAGTCCACCAAACGCGCACTAAGTAAGAAATGCGAAAATGAAAACGAAATCCCAAACTACAAAAACAAGAGTGCTTTGGTGTTGGTGTGGTGCCAAGGGAAGACTACGTTGAATCCACAGTTAAAAAAAATAAACTATGCTTTCAGTTGGGGATTGGGATCCCAATCACATACACACTGCACTTACACCATCCACCTTTTTCAAACAATAATTATAATCCCACCCCCAACTACTTCCACCATCAAATCCCAAGTCCCAATTATCCAATTGACAATAAATTGTGCAGGAAATTGATTTTGACGAGTGTGTTAGGTTGGAAATTTATATTTCCAATAATTGTATGGGCTCGTATTTAATAACAATTATATTAGTTATTTATCATAAAGAACCTAATTTTAGTAATCTAATTTTTTATAAGCTTGTTGGACTTAAAGAAAATGAATGTGAGCTTAATGGGTAGATGTTAGTATTGGCCCATCATGGGATAATGGGAACCCTGGTAAGCTTAAATACGTTAGGAACGGTTATGGTCTCCAACACACCAAATAGGAAAACATTTCACTTCTCCCCATCTGAAGAGAAATAGAAGGTCTCATTGAGGAACTAAGGAGGTTTGGTGGAGGAAGACCACAAACCCAACACAGTTCGTGATCAATTGTTGCAAGGGATTTCAATCAATAGCCATGGACACAGGTATTTATGAAATCCTATAATCCTGAGTAATATGACATGATGTAGATTATGAAATTCCAACAAGTGGTATCAGAGCCACCCATTATTGTCAGGTTATTAGGATTTGTGTTTTTTGATAATTTGGAGGAATCTTACGAGAGGTTTCCTAGATGGCTAGAGGTCATGAAGCATTTTATACCAGACACTGTGGTCTTGTTGGAAACTAATGACTATGTGGTGCATAATCGAGTTGATTCCTTAAAGCAAATGTTTGTTCGATTGTTTAGGACGTGTCAGTTAACCCGTCATCAGAGACCATTTCTACATCACCGTCCATCAACAATCGTCCACAAGGACTAAAATCAAATTTTCACATTTTACAGGGACTAAAACTTATCATGAGGGACTAAAACCAAACTTTTTCATATTACAGGGACTAAAAACTTAATTAACCCAAGAATGAATTATGTGTGGAAGAAGGAATGGTTTCAATGAATGCCTCGGGTCCTCTATTTATAGGCAAAATCTTATGGGCATCGCTCAGCGGTTTGGGTGATGTCGCTAAGCGATTAAGGCCTATTCGCTGAGCGATTGTACTGTATCGCTGAGCGATGTAATCATTTCATGTGGTGTAATAAATGCTCTGGCAGCTTTTTACAAGGGCGGCGCCGCAATCCAGGTTGGCTCTAGCTGGCGCAATTAATGCGGCGACGACAAGTGGCTCCGGTGGCAGTATCGCTGAGCGGCCAGGGTGCCATCGCTGAGCAGTCCTTGTCCTTGTGCGCTGAGCGGTTAAGGTACACCGCTGAGCGGTCTTCACGCCTGATTTCCTCTTTTAAGCTCTTTTTTCTATTTTGCCCTTTGCTCCATTCTTTTATGGGATTATTCTTCATTTAATCTGTTTGCATCCATCTTTCAAAATATATTATAAACCTATAGAAAATAGGGAATTAAGTTAGATAATTCTTTAAAACATACTCGAATAAGTGCCATTTTAATAGGTCAAAATTGCGTAAATTGGACACTTATCAGTCTTCTACAAGTAACATCATATACCTAGACTTCCATAATCCAACATAATCACATAAAACATAATCATATGACATAGATTATTTTCTCATAACAATATAGGCATGTATATATCTCCATAATCAAGCATAATCATTTATAGTCATCAAGAATATTATCAAACAACTAAACCTAATATAATCTATCACAAAACATATCACAAACTTCATCAAACATCTTAGAATCACATAGACAGTGGTTAGAACGGTTTACCCACTTTTTTGAGCATTTTGAAAGGTGCGAGAAAAGACTCCCGCGAACCTTGAGGCGATCGTGTTATTTTTTCTGAATCCAGCGGCGTAACCGCAGAGCGCACGAACGGAACAAAAATAAATTTAGTAGTATAGGAATATGAATTTGGGGTGCTGCTCCTGGCCTTCGAAGGACTTATATGTATTATGTATATATATAACTTGAGGCGGTGGCTTATCAGTTAGGCATAATTTATTTATTTTATTATATATTATATTTATATTATTATTTTTACTATTCACTATTATTATTATATTATATAATAATATATATAATAATATATGAAATATATAGATAGGAAAATATCCCTGCCAATCGTGGCAGGGGATATAGATGACCCCCTCAGTACAATTTTGATCATGTTTGATCGTGTTTTGTTGCTCACAGTCCCGGTACTTCGCGTATAGCTGTCCGAAAAATATTATTGACATACCGTTATGACCCACTAATTTTTTTCCTTATTAATTATTTAATTTTACTTAGGCCTTCTTAAGTTTATTTTCATATTAATGTATTTTACGGACTCCTTTGAGTCGTAATTAAATCTTAATAGTACCCGGATATCGATTCGGACCTCACAAGATTCCGCGAAATAGCCCAATTACTATTTTCAGCTAACCTTTTAAAGATTAAAGTTAATGATTACATTTTCCAATCTTATTAATTTATTCCTATTTATTTATTATGTGAAATCTTTGTAAGGGAAAAAATCGGGATGTTACATGTGGTCTAGGTAGATAATAACTCTGGCTGTAATTTTGTAGGACGTGAACCTTGTCAATTGAAACACCCTAGCTAGCTAGTCTACGCTTAAGTCGCAAACCTGCCGACTAGGTTGTTGTCTCTTTTGGTTGAGATAGTACTTAGTCCCGCTTATGAGTTTAAAAGTACAGTTACCCAGAAATATGGACCAAATTTTAACTTTTCTTTATACGTATCATAGTATAAAATATGACCCTGGTTCTCGACAGAACATATATTGTAAGTGGTAACGTAACATACTTAACTAATATTAATTACGTATATTCAACATTCATAGCAATCAAAGGTCCATGCCATATATTCACAAATAGTTACACATGTAATAGTATAGATGTTACGTACAATTACATAGTAGTACAAACATATAGCCTACTAATTAAGGACAAGTGCGATATCTCTATCGTAGCTCTGATTTCCCTATTTCTTTATCCATCTTTCTCAGTGTTGCTCGTCCATGCATTGCTTGCACTGCTTTGACGTCCTCTGCATCCTTGTCATGCTAGCGTAGAACCATAAAGGAGTGGGGAACGAGAACACTGTGTTCACAGTGGGAAACCTTAAGCGTCATAACTCATTCATACTCAATCATGATTTCGCCGCTCAGGGGGTCTCTAGGTGTCACAATTATACTGTAGTCCTACTAGTTATCCTGAGCAGCTTTACCTAAGTTACTAGGTGGGGAATCTATTCTTCATTATCTATGTCATCTGTCTGCCAGTCTCGTTCCTAACTCATATAATGTCATACAATTCACATAGCTACACTACTGCAAGAATCTCATTTTCTAAAAACTGGTATAAGCTTCAGCTGGCATCCACTTATACGTATGCTCTGCAAGGTTGGCCTTATAAGCATATTCGCCCTCATCCCTTATAGAGGTGGCCACACGGCTATAACCACTTTTACAGCTCGCATCGTGGCGACCAGGTAGCGCTGAACCTGAATGGTGTGGACCATGAGTAAATCGCCAACCACGACCGAGGTTACCACCCTGGGATAGCATTGGGGTCGGACCTGGGACTCGACCGGGACTAAGACCTTCCCCAAAAACTGAGCCTAGGCCCTTTAAAGGGGGTTTTCTCTCATTATCATCATGTGCACAGTTCGATCTTTGATGCAACAGTTCATATATAATAAACACAGTTCATCATCATCTTAAAGCAATCATATTTATTCATCATCTTATAGCAATCATATTCATTCATCTTCTTAAAGCAATCATATACACAGTAGTATCATCATCTTCATCATTTATTTCATTATATCAAACAATCATCATATAATCTCCTATCATTATAAACATCAAACATGTATTATATCATATAGCTCATAATTACTTCAAACTGATTCTTAACGACATTTAGCAGCCCCATGGATGATTGCAAATGGCCTAGAAAACTTTTCATTAAATTATGTAACTCTAAATCTTCAGTCAGGTCGCTCAGCGCACACCTGACGAAATTCAGCTCCAAGTCTTGCAATTTTCCATGTTCTACATGGTTTCGCATATACAATTTCAAGAGAGTTTCTTCTAACATCTATCATCATTTTTAACACATATAGAGAACATATCTTCATGCTCAACATCTTCATGAACATAAACAAAGGTAAATCCACAATTAACAAAACAAGCGTCTGGTTTCTGTCAGAGATTAGCAACCATAAACCGGAGAGGCCAAGGTTTTTGGTAGCCCTAGGATCATTTTTCATGTCTAAAAACCCAAATTCTGAACCCTACTACACAAAATTCCAGTTTTGCTCCTTTTCCCAAAATTACCATTTCGCCCCCATAAACGCCCTGTTTTATTTAGAATTTTTTATCTCAAAAATCCGATGGACTCAAGACTTTCCCTTAAGGTTTCTGATAGTTCTAAACCCATATTTTATGAAAACCAACCCAGTTTTTCAGCCCAAGACATGAAATTCCCATTTTGCCCTTTTTCTTAGAAACCCCGTTTCCCCCTGTTTGCTGATAAATTCATCGGGGACTCCAAAAATCATGAAACTTGACATCCCCACTCAATTTTTCACGAAGAATCCAAAAATAACATTAATTTTTCATGATAAAGATCTCAGCATACAGTTCCTTCCAAAATCATGTCATAGCCCTATTTTCAACTTAAGTTTTCCTAACTTCTGACAGAATCACAGACAGCACCAACAGATCTAGACAATCATCAACCACATATATATATATATATATATATATATATATATAACTCAAAGTCACATAAAAAGGCATCCTAACATCATATATCATCTAAAAAAACCACATAGACAGTGGATAAGTCGGTTTACCGACGTTTTTGAGTCTAACTACGGTTTCTACTATGTCCTGTGGCCTTTTCTCTAACCATGGTGCTTCCTAGTTCTTCTTAGGATAAATTTCTTCTAAGAATTTCAGGGGCTGTTTGTGCTGTTTGTGGGTGAAGGTTAGGGAGCTATTGAAGAACTTTGTCTAGGTTTAGTGTAGGAGGTCTCTAGGTTTCCAGTTTAATTGAATAACGGTTGATTGTGTGATCGGACAGAGTATTGGCAAGATTTTCTATTTTTTCTCCAAATTTTCAGATTCCTAGGGGTATTTATAGGCCAAACCACGAAATTCACTTTTTCAAAATACCCTTGGACGAATTTACCATTTTACCCCTAGCTTATGTCATGCATGACATCATGCATGGTGACTCACCACCATGAGTCACCCTTGGACTTTTTGACCAAGCCATTTGGCATCCTTATGGCCATGCAATGGCCTTGTGTCTTGGCCACTTGTGTGGCCGAGAATTAAAGGTATCCGGCAGTTCGCGTACTGATCCGGTTTAATCGTTTCCGGTCCTGGTACTTCGCGTACGGTTATCCAAAAAAATTCTGATCACGTCCTTGTGATCCACTAATTTTTCTAAGTAATAATCTAGGTTCATTTGAGGTGTTTGTAAATTCTCGTCTGTAGCCGTACCTTTTACGGGTACTTTGGCTGCGCGGTTGTCCTTAGACGACAAAAAAGGTTTGTTCTAGTGTCTGCAGAATTTTACGAAATTGAGCAGAATTTCTTCTACAGACATTTTGACCTAAAATCTTGTGTGAGGGCTTGTTCCCCTATTTATTTTATGAAATCTTTACTAAAGGAAAAAGCAGGATGTTATATCAACCAAAATTTGATGCGAAGTTGGATAAATTCACTGAAACAAAGGAAATATCCAACTGGATTAATAGAATTCCTAAAGAAAAGTGGAGTTTAGCATATGATGATGGCGATCAAAGATTTGGTCATATGACAACCAACCTCTCAGAGTGCATTAATGGAGTTCTAAAGGGGGTCAGACGTCTACCAACAACTGCACTGGTTCAGATGTCTAATTTCAAATTGGTAGAATACTTTGTGAAGAGAAAAGCCAATGCCGAAAAGAAGCTTTATGTGGATAATCAACAATACACTGATGCTTTTTATGAACATTGGTTGTCAAACATCGATAAGGCAAGCTCTACCATGCCACCTTAGTTGATAGGAAGACAACTAAATTTCTTGTTGAAGAGGCAATCAACCCTCAAACATAAGAATTTGGTAAAAAAAATTTACTTTAAGCCTCAAGAAGGTTGGTGTCAAGCATTGCACTTTCCTTGCTCTCATGCATTGGCGGCATGTTCTTCTAAGGCGATTGACCCCTATCAGTATGTGCATCATGTGTATAAAAATGAAAGTGTTCTTTAAGCTTATCAGGCTCCGTGGGAGCCCATCAAGGATGAATCATGGTGGCCACCAGCTCCTGATCTGACATTGCGGCCTGACCCTAGATTGCGTAAAGAAAAAGGACGACCTAAGGCAAGCAGAATTAGAAATGAGATGGATTGGGTTGAGCAAGGCATGATGCAACACTACTCACGGTGCAGACAAACTAGCCACAATAGTCGTTGTTGTAAAGTTGTTGTGAATGATGGTGTGGACCATCAAGTTAAACTAGTTTCACATTATTTGTTGTTATGGATGAATGACACACACTAAAACGTCGTTAATTTTAGTGCGCGATCAAATAATAATTTATAAAACTAAACTAATCCCAAAAACGTAGTAAAAGGGGCTAACCTAACCCGTCTCTCAAGGAAGCAATTAGAACTAATTAAAAGTTACACTAAATTGTGGGGTTGAATTAATTGAATTTAAAATAAAAGAAAATTAAAACAAATAAATAAACAATGATAAAAGACAATATCCTACATACGACTTTTCTAGATCAAGGATTAATTGTCATTGGTTCCTAATTAATTATTCATAGGAGGGGATGTTGTTTATTAGTTGAAATCTCTAACTAATGCCCAATTCNTCAATGAATGCCTCGGGTCCTCTATTTATAGGCAAAATCTTATGGGCATCGCTCAGCGGTTTGGGTGATGTCGCTAAGCGATTAAGGCCTATTCGCTGAGCGATTGTACTGTATCGCTGAGCGATGTAATCATTTCATGCGGTGTAATAAATGCTCTGGCAGCTTTTTACAGGGGCGGCGCCGCAATCCAGGTTGGCTCTAGCTGGCGCAATTAATGCGGCGACGACAAGTGGCTCCGGTGGCAGTATCGCTGAGCGGCCAGGGTGCCATCGCTGAGCAGTCCTTGTCCTTGTGCGCTGAGCGGTTAAGGTACACCGCTGAGCGGTCTTCACGCCTGATTTCCTCTTTTAAGCTCTTTTTTCTATTTTGCCCTTTGCTCCATTCTTTTATGGGATTATTCTTCATTTAATCTGTTTGCATCCATCTTTCAAAATATATTATAAACCTATAGAAAATAGGGAATTAAGTTAGATAATTCTTTAAAACATACTCGAATAAGTGCCATTTTAATAGGTCAAAATTGCGTAAATTGGACACTTATCAGTCTTCTACAAGTAACATCATATACCTAGACTTCCATAATCCAACATAATCACATAAAACATAATCATATGACATAGATTATTTTCTCATAACAATATAGGCATGTATATATCTCCATAATCAAGCATAATCATTTATAGTCATCAAGAATATTATCAAACAACTAAACCTAATATAATCTATCACAAAACATATCACAAACTTCATCAAACATCTTAGAATCACATAGACAGTGGTTAGAACGGTTTACCCACTTTTTTGAGCATTTTGAAAGGTGCGAGAAAAGACTCCCGCGAACCTTGAGGCGATCGTGTTATTTTTTCTGAATCCAGCGGCGTAACCGCAGAGCGCACGAACGGAACAAAAATAAATTTAGTAGTATAGGAATATGAATTTGGGGTGCTGCTCCTGGCCTTCGAAGGACTTATATGTATTATGTATATATATAACTTGAGGCGGTGGCTTATCAGTTAGGCATAATTTATTTATTTTATTATATATTATATTTATATTATTATTTTTACTATTCACTATTATTATTATATTATATAATAATATATATAATAATATATGAAATATATAGATAGGAAAATATCCCTGCCAATCGTGGCAGGGGATATAGATGACCCCCTCAGTACAATTTTGATCATGTTTGATCGTGTTTTGTTGCTCACAGTCCCGGTACTTCGCGTATAGCTGTCCGAAAAATATTATTGACATACCGTTATGACCCACTAATTTTTTTCCTTATTAATTATTTAATTTTACTTAGGCCTTCTTAAGTTTATTTTCATATTAATGTATTTTACGGACTCCTTTGAGTCGTAATTAAATCTTAATAGTACCCGGATATCGATTCAGACCTCACAAGATTCCGCGAAATAGCCCAATTACTATTTTCAGCTAACCTTTTAAAGATTAAAGTTAATGATTACATTTTCCAATCTTATTAATTTATTCCTATTTATTTATTATGTGAAATCTTTGTAAGGGAAAAAATCGGGATGTTACATGTGGTCTAGGTAGATAATAACTCTGGCTGTAATTTTGTAGGACGTGAACCTTGTCAATTGAAACACCCTAGCTAGCTAGTCTACGCTTAAGTCGCAAACCTGCCGACTAGGTTGTTGTCTCTTTTGGTTGAGATAGTACTTAGTCCCGCTTATGAGTTTAAAAGTACAGTTACCCAAGAATATGGACCAAATTTTAACTTTTCTTTATACGTATCATAGTATAAAATATGACCCTGGTTCTCGACAGAACATATATTGTAAGTGGTAACGTAACATACTTAACTAATATTAATTACGTATATTCAACATTCATAGCAATCAAAGGTCCATGCCATATATTCACAAATAGTTACACATGTAATAGTATAGATGTTACGTACAATTACATAGTAGTACAAACATATAGCCTACTAATTAAGGACAAGTGCGATATCTCTATCGTAGCTCTGATTTCCCTATTTCTTTATCCATCTTTCTCAGTGTTGCTCGTCCATGCATTGCTTGCACTGCTTTGACGTCCTCTGCATCCTTGTCATGCTAGCGTAGAACCATAAAGGAGTGGGGAACGAGAACACTGTGTTCACAGTGGGAAACCTTAAGCGTCATAACTCATTCATACTCAATCATGATTTCGCCGCTCAGGGGGTCTCTAGGTGTCACAATTATACTGTAGTCCTACTAGTTATCCTGAGCAGCTTTACCTAAGTTACTAGGTGGGGAATCTATTCTTCATTATCTATGTCATCTGTCTGCCAGTCTCGTTCCTAACTCATATAATGTCATACAATTCACATAGCTACACTACTGCAAGAATCTCATTTTCTAAAAACTGGTATAAGCTTCAGCTGGCATCCACTTATACGTATGCTCTGCAAGGCTGGCCTTATAAGCATATTCGCCCTCATCCCTTATAGAGGTGGCCACACGGCTATAACCACTTTTACAGCTCGCATCGTGGCGACCAGGTAGCGCTGAACCTGAATGGTGTGGACCATGAGTAAATCGCCAACCACGACCGAGGTTACCACCCTGGGATAGCATTGGGGTCGGACCTGGGACTCGACCGGGACTAAGACCTTCCCCAAAAACTGAGCCTAGGCCCTTTAAAGGGGGTTTTCTCTCATTATCATCATGTGCACAGTTCGATCTTTGATGCAACAGTTCATATATAATAAACACAGTTCATCATCATCTTAAAGCAATCATATTTATTCATCATCTTATAGCAATCATATTCATTCATCTTCTTAAAGCAATCATATACACAGTAGTATCATCATCTTCATCATTTATTTCATTATATCAAACAATCATCATATAATCTCCTATCATTATAAACATCAAACATGTATTATATCATATAGCTCATAATTACTTCAAACTGATTCTTAACGACATTTAGCAGCCCCATGGATGATTGCAAATGGCCTAGAAAACTTTTCATTAAATTATGTAACTCTAAATCTTCAGTCAGGTCGCTCAGCGCACACCTGACGAAATTCAGCTCCAAGTCTTGCAATTTTCCATGTTCTACATGGTTTCGCATATACAATTTCAAGAGAGTTTCTTCTAACATCTATCATCATTTTTAACACATATAGAGAACATATCTTCATGCTCAACATCTTCATGAACATAAACAAAGGTAAATCCACAATTAACAAAACAAGCGTCTGGTTTCTGTCAGAGATTAGCAACCATAAACCGGAGAGGCCAAGGTTTTTGGTAGCCCTAGGATCATTTTTCATGTCTAAAAACCCAAATTCTGAACCCTACTACACAAAATTCCAGTTTTGCTCCTTTTCCCAAAATTACCATTTCGCCCCCGTAAACGCCCTGTTTTCTTTGGAATTTTTTATCTCAAAAATCCGATGGACTCAAGACTTTCCCTTAAGGTTTCTGATAGTTCTAAACCCATATTTTATGAAAACCAATCCAGTTTTTCAGCCCAAGACATGAAATTCCCATTTTGCCCTTTTTCTTAGAAACCTCGTTTCCGCCTGTTTGCTGATAAATTCATCGGGGACTCCAAAAATCATGAAACTTGACATCCCCACTCAATTTTTCACGTAGAATCCAAAAATAACATTAATTTTTCATGATAAAGATCTCAGCATACAGTTCCTTCCAAAATCATGTCATAGCCCTATTTCAACTTAAGTTTTCCTAACTTCTGACAGAATCACAGACAACACCAACAGATCTAGACAATCATCAACCACACACACACACACACACATATATATATATAACTCAAAGTCACATAAAAAGGCATCCTAACATCATATATCATCTAAAAAAACCACATAGACAGTGGATAAGTCGGTTTACCGACGTTTTTGAGTCTAACTACGGTTTCTACTATGTCCTGTGGCCTTTTCTCTAACCATGGTGCTTCCTAGTTCTTCTTAGGATAAATTTCTTCTAAGAATTTCAGGGGCTGTTTGTGCTGTTTGTGGGTGAAGGTTAGGGAGCTATTGAAGAACTTTGTCTAGGTTTAGTGTAGGAGGTCTCTAGGTTTCCAGTTTAATTGAATAACGGTTGATTGTGTGATCGGACAGAGTATTGGCAAGATTTTCTATTTTTTCTCCAAATTTTCAGATTCCTAGGGGTATTTATAGGCCAAACCACGAAATTCACTTTTTCAAAATACCCTTGGACGAATTTACCATTTTACCCCTAGCTTATGTCATGCATGACATCATGCATGGTGACTCACCACCATGAGTCACCCTTGGACTTTTTGACCAAGCCATTTGGCATCCTTATGGCCATGCAATGGCCTTGTGTCTTGGCCACTTGTGTGGCCGAGAATTAAAGGTATCCGGCAGTTCGCGTACTGATCCGGTTTAATCGTTTCCGGTCCTGGTACTTCGCGTACGGTTATCCAAAAAAATTCTGATCACGTCCTTGTGATCCACTAATTTTTCTAAGTAATAATCTAGGTTCATTTGAGGTGTTTGTAAATTCTCGTCTGTAGCCGTACCTTTTACGGGTACTTTGGCTGCGCGGTTGTCCTTAGACGACAAAAAAGGTTTGTTCTAGTGTCTGCAGAATTTTACGAAATTGAGCAGAATTTCTTCTACAGACATTTTGACCTAAAATCTTGTGTGAGGGCTTGTTCCCCTATTTATTTTATGAAATCTTTACTAAAGGAAAAAGCAGGATGTTATATCAACCAAAATTTGATGCGAAGTTGGATAAATTCACTGAAACAAAGGAAATATCCAACTGGATTAATAGAATTCCTAAAGAAAAGTGGAGTTTAGCATATGATGATGGCGATCAAAGATTTGGTCATATGACAACCAACCTCTCAGAGTGCATTAATGGAGTTCTAAAGGGGGTCAGACGTCTACCAACAACTGCACTGGTTCAGATGTCTAATTTCAAATTGGTAGAATACTTTGTGAAGAGAAAAGCCAATGCCGAAAAGAAGCTTTATGTGGATAATCAACAATACACTGATGCTTTTTATGAACATTGGTTGTCAAACATCGATAAGGCAAGCTCTACCATGCCACCTTAGTTGATAGGAAGACAACTAAATTTCTTGTTGAAGAGGCAATCAACCCTCAAACATAAGAATTTGGTAAAAAAAATTTACTTTAAGCCTCAAGAAGGTTGGTGTCAAGCATTGCACTTTCCTTGCTCTCATGCATTGGCGGCATGTTCTTCTAAGGCGATTGACCCCTATCAGTATGTGCATCATGTGTATAAAAATGAAAGTGTTCTTTGAGCTTATCAGGCTCCGTGGGAGCCCATCAAGGATGAATCATGGTGGCCACCAGCTCCTGATCTGACATTGCGGCCTGACCCTAGATTGCGTAAAGAAAAAGGACGACCTAAGGCAAGCAGAATTAGAAATGAGATGGATTGGGTTGAGCAAGGCATGATGCAACACTACTCACGGTGCAGACAAACTAGCCACAATAGTCGTTGTTGTAAAGTTGTTGTGAATGATGGTGTGGACCATCAAGTTAAACTAGTTTCACATTATTTGTTGTTATGGATGAATGACACACACTAAAACGTCGTTAATTTTAGTGCGCGATCAAATAATAATTTATAAAACTAAACTAATCCCAAAAACGTAGTAAAAGGGGCTAACCTAACCCGTCTCTCAAGGAAGCAATTAGAACTAATTAAAAGTTACACTAAATTGTGGGGTTGAATTAATTGAATTTAAAATAAAAGAAAATTAAAACAAATAAATAAACAATGATAAAAGACAATATCCTACATACGACTTTTCTAGATCAAGGATTAATTGTCATTGGTTCCTAATTAATTATTCATAGGAGGGGATGTTGTTTATTAGTTGAAATCTCTAACTAATGCCCAATTCACTTAAGAGACTACGATCGCCAATCCCCTAAACATTCATTAATACAGGAATTAAAACTAAGATCTCGACATTTAAAACCCATATCAATTATGTTCCAATTGCACAACCTAATTAAATCTAATTAGTTCCCCCAAAAAGTTCCCAAATCCTAAATCCTAAATCAATAAATCCTTCAATCATCAAGATCTATCAACCTAGAATTAACCCTAACCAACAACATGTGATTGCTATATTACTAATTAGGGGTGGAACAAATCATGAATAAACATTAAGCACAAGACCTCGAATTAATCCTAATCTAGAGTTACCGCATGCAAGATATTAAGAAACTACTCCTCCATGGGTGGAGGATAAAAACTCACAATTAATAAAAATAATAAGAGAGTGGAAAATAACGGAGAATTAAAATAACAAAACCTGAATGAGAGAAGGAAAGAAATTCGCAAATAGTTGGGAGCTTGCGTTGTCAATACAAGCGCTCCAACAATCCTCGAATAACTAAGAACTAAGCACTACTAACATAAACCTAAAGTCCATAAAATAAAAGGAAAAGTGCAGAAAATAAAATTGGAGGATGAGTATCAAGTTCTCGCCAAGTTGTTGAGAGAGGATGTCTATTTGTAGAGGATTGGCACAAAGTGGGTGTAAATCCCGCACTTTCAGCACAACAGTCAGTAAAATCGCGATAACTTTAGCTACAGATATCGGATTGAGGTTATTCAAATCTCCGATTAAAGCTAAGAGATAGATATACAACTTTGTAGTTGAGGTCAAATCGAGATTCAATCTCCATCCTGGTGCAAAAGCCGTGGAAAAGTCAGCATTAAAAATCCTCAGCAAATCTTTGACCAAATCTTTTTGAATTTAAATTTAATCTTGCATTTATTAGTTTCAATCTTCTCTTCAAATCTCTTCTTCAAAATTTATATCTTATCAACTCTCCTTCAAATCTTCAATGGTCCTCTTTACAATTTATTTTCTGCAATAAAAATAGAAAACTAACAAAGGACAAAAGAAATCTACACATTAAATTCTAAGATAAAAAATAGTACTTTAAATTGCGTTTTTCTAAATTTCTCACAAAAGAGGATAATGTGCAAAACATATTAATTAAGCATTAACCTCACACATTTTTAATGTACAATGTTCAATTATAGAATAATAAAATAGGGTACAAAATCCACCTATCAATGACCATTTATTAGATGACATGTATTTGTGTTTATGTATAAGTTGTTTGTGTGCTGCTATTGGCCATGGCTGAGGACATGTATGACATGTATTTTATGTTCAACACATTTTATGTATTATTTTTCACTGTTTTGTTTTGTTTGATTATGTTAGTGATCAACACATTTGATGTTTTATTTTGCACTGTTTTATGGTATATTACAGCGTATAAGATGGCTCAACATATTAACCTTGGTCCAGAAGACGCTTCTGTTTTGGATCTACAAACCTGTCATGTGTCACAGCATATTTGGAACGGGGCTCGTGATAGGGTATTACGTGTTAGGAGAGTGCACGCTCCAAAACACTTAGAAAAACATAGAGATCCGCAGAGTGTATCATTCCTTACTTAGAGCATGCGGGTTTTATAGGGGTTGTTCACATGGGATATTGCACTGTTGATCACCATTTGATCACAGTGTTGGTGGAGAGATGGCGTCCTAAGACCTATACATTTCATATGCCTGCTGGGGAGTGCACCATGACGTTGGAGGACGTCGACATTATTTATGGTATCCCTATTAAGGGTCAAGCTATTATTGGTTGTACCTAGGATTCACACTTGGTGGATCACTGTGAAGAGTTACTTGGTGCACTCCCACCAGTGAAGAGTGGATATTCTGGATCGCACATTCGATTGTCATAACTATCTGATCTACTAGACAATAAGCCTGATGAAGATGCAGACCCTGTCTTGGTCTAGTAGTATGCACGAGTCACTAACTGCCTGTGAATGGTGGGTGAACCTAGGGGAAGGATGTAAAGAGTAGCTAACTGCCTATAACGAGTCACTAACTGCATTTGACGTATTTTGTGGTCACCGTTTTGGGATTACTGTTCAAGGATGGGGTTACTGTTCATAGCTAGGGTTTAGGGTTATGGTTTAGGATTTACGGTTCATGGTTAAGGGTTTTAGGGTTTAGGATTACTATTCATGACGTGTTTTGCGGCGTGGTTTTGGGACCACTGTTCATGGCCGGGGCTTTATTGTTCACGGGTACTGTTCATGGTCGGGGTTATTGTTCATGACTAGGGTTTAGCATTTAGGGTTTAGGGTTATTGTTCATGGTTTAGGGTTTAGGGTTTAGGGTTTAGGGTTTGGGGTTTGGGGTTTGGGGTTTAGGGTTTAGGGTTTAGGGTCTAGGGTCTAGGGTCTAGGGTCTAGGATTTAGGGTTTACTATTCACGACACATTTTACGGTGTAGTTTATGATTTAGGATTTGGGGCACGCTTTACGGTGCAATTTAGTAAACAGGGCCCGTTTTTCGGCGCTGTTTTTGCCATAGTGAGGCGCCCTTACATTTTGAGAGTTCGCGTACTGTTCACGGCTGAGATTTTACTATTCATCGACACTGTTCACGGCCGGGGGGTTTTACTGTTCACGGGCACTGTTCATCGACGAGATTTTACTGTTCACGAATAGGGTTACTGTTCACGGTTCAGGGTTTAGGGTTACTATTCATGGTTTAGGGGTGAATTTCTAAAACCCTGTGAATGGTGGGTGAACCTTTTAGGGGAAGGATGTAAAGTGTAGTTAATTGCCTATAACGAGTTGCTAAATGCCTGTAACGAGTAGCTAACTGCATTTCACGGCACGCTTTACGGTGCGATTCCCGGCACATATTATGAGGCGGTTCCCTGGCACACATTACGAGGCAGTTCCCCGACACGCTTTATGAGGCAGTTTCAAGCGCGCATTACGAGGCGGTTGTGGCACACTTTACGAGGCAGTTCCCAGCATGCTTTACGAGGCAGTTCCCTGGCACGCATTACGAGGCAGTTCATGGCACGCATTACGAGACAGTTCTCTGGCACGCATTACGAGGTAGTTTAGGGTTTAGGATTACTATTCACGGCACATTTTACGGTGTAGTTTACGATTTAGGGTTTGGGACATACTTTAGGGTTTATGGTTTAGGGTTTAGGGTTTAGGGTTAGGGTTAGGATTAGGGTTTAGGGTTTAGTGTTTAGGATTTAGG
>QANU01015235.1:0-10781 GCA_003254905.1 Nissolia schottii
GATGTTGGTTGGATACAGAGTTGTGGCTTATTTGGCTTTGAGGTTAGGGCAGCCTCACTGACTATGAATAAGGACTTTAGTAGATTTAATAGTGACCTTATTATTATTTTGATTTTCTATTAGTTTGGTTGTTTGAGTCACCACCACCTAATTTAAAAGTGGGGGAAATCATTCAAATTTGTAAGGAGAATGAATGTCTTTAGAAAAGAAAAAAAAAAAAAGGCCTTGTGATTAATTGATGACATGAAATGAAGCAATCAAAATTGGTAGATAATGTCCCAATTTATTATTATTATTATTATTATTATTATTCTAGTGTGTCAGTTAGTTGGAGGACAAATGTTCTGTTGGTGGCATCAGAAGGTGGTTTTTTAGGAACTTCCTACACATATATGATTATTGTTGGAACTCGGAAACTTAGTAGCCAGTGAATGCATATAATTCTCTCAGCATTTGTATTTTTGTCTTGTTCATCTATCAGATCAGCACACGTTTTGTTCTTTCCTTTTGTTGTTTCTGCACTTAAAGAATGGATATATTCATCCAATGATTATAACTTTTTGAATTGAAATTGATAAATCAGTTGCATTAGTTGAAAATCCCTGCACATCAAATCCAGTTTTTTTTTTTAATTGAATTTAATACGGATCAGTCTCTTTATCAGGATTCTGTGGGACTGGTTTGATGATGGTGCCAAATAGTAAGCAAGGTAATTAATTTTGAAAGTTTAGGAAAAATTAGTCATTAATTGGTTCAAAAGGTGGGTAAAGAGTAATCATTTTAGTGACATCACTCACTACTTGACTTGAGAAGGGTTTACCTGTTCTTAAACTTCAAAGATTTTTACTAAGAATTTATTTTTGTAGTAATTTTTTCTAAAAAAATATGTTCTGCTATTCCTCTGACAATACATCAAACCCATGGATGACATGCATAGATTTATGAACTTAGACTTAATGTGTTCTCATAAAATGACATGCATAGATTTTTCCTGTTTTTGCCTTTAAAAAAAAGCAGAGAATCCATTATATATAACTCATAATTAAGTCCAAAAGGTCTTAGCTGTTGTCAACCAAACATGAAAAAGAAAGGCCTAATTGATGAGACAAGAAAAAATACCAATCTTCAAGAAAAGGCATCGGATTAACAGCATGTGAAGCGTACATACAACCCTCAACATTTTCCAAACATATAGTAGAATATGAATCCAATATAGGGGAAATAATAATAATAATAATAATATCTGTCAAATATGCCTTTCGGTAAAAATAAAGGCATCAGATGCTGCTGCTGCAAAATCTCTCCATATGTAAATTGGACAGTTCAGTTTATTCCGTTTGCAATTTGGTTGTAACAGATATAGATTATATGCTCAATTTTTCATCTATAAATGGATGTACCTAGTAGAGTGTTATTATACCTATGGCAAGTAAACTAGGTGAAGAACTCTTTTTCGTAGAAGAGTATATAATTTGTACTGTAAAAATGGTATCAGTCAAAATTGAGAAAAAGTGTTGACAAACCTGCTGCTGCCTCTGCCTCTCAGCTGCCATCATCAGGGCAGGTCAAGAAAGAGGCTGCTGCCAAGGCTAGTGGGACCACTCCCAAAGCCTCCAAGCCAGCTCCAAAGAAAACTACTAAGAAGAAGGTACGCATGCATGCATATAAACCACATAAAATGTTCATTTCAGTACATATTATTTCTGACTTTAGAAAAGCTGCTATTCATGGATATATGTTCAATTTGTGCCAATATTGATCAAATAATCTTTTGATGGTTGGTTGTTAATTCAGGGAAGCAGCAATAAATAAACTGAAGATTATATATGTGAAGAGTCCATAAGGATATATACTACTGTCATATGGTGCTCTTCCCATATGAAGTTAATGAGTAGACAGTAGTACTGTGCCGCATCCCTTCAGTTGATTCATCACCATGTATCTTGCCAGCTTGGCCTAATAAATAAATAAAAGATACTTATATTTTATGATGACGATGATGATTGTTCACATTAGTATCTGAATATTCCATCTTTGGTGTGAAACGAACCTATGATTCAACTTCGAGGACTTGGAGTACTAGCCACACACATTTGTCTAATGATAGGAATGAAACAAAGCTATGGTGCTATGTTATGGAGCACAGTGCTAGCTATCTATATATATTGTGTACAACAGACAACAGATAAAAATAGAATGATGGTAATAAATGCACCAAAATTGATCTACAAATCTTTAATTTTACTTCTGTAGGAAAAGTTGAACACGCCTAAATTAAATTGGAAGTTACAAGTACCAAGTGGCTAGACATGAGTTCATATGGGAATGCATGAAAGGGAATGAGATTTTACATGCAGTTTTTTTTAATATTGTATTAGAGACTTTTTGTCCATCTAAAATTAGAGACATGTGATTTGTAAGATGAGAAACAAATGAAATGTAAGTAGTTATGGACACCAAAAAATAATTGAATGAGGTTCATTTTTATTTCTTTCTTTCTTAAGAAATAGATTCTACTCAATTGCGTTTTGATATCATGTTCATATAGATTCCTCCGTATGCAAATAACATATACGATATACGGTGTTTTATCTTTTATCATTATATATATATAGTGCTATACTATATCGGATTTGGATCTTCTAAAACATATATCATTTTGGACTCAATTTTTGGTTATATATTTTGGATATTCATGAACTGAGAGACTAAAATGAGTTAATGTTTTTTAACGCTATCCTTTTGATCCAAAGCCCAATAAATAATAATCTCATCAAAGTCCAACACTCCCGTGCCAACCTAAAACAAAAAAACAACATTCTCTAACATTGCCGATTACAATTTTTTATAGCGCCTAGCTAGTTTAATCCTATCATCACAGATACCTACTTTTGCAAGTTTTGATCAAAGATAGTAATGCATATATGTCAATAAAATTATTTACTGATCCAGCATCGGATGCTAAAGTTCTTGCAAGTGATCTCCATGCCATTTATTCCATCCCATCAACTCTCAACCATTAAATTCACCATCATCAATTGTAACTTGGGATTTGAGTTCCCCTCCCAATTGGCAATTGCCACTATGCGTAGCTACTGGACTATAGACTCTTATAAAAAAGCTCTGTGTTTGATAGCTTGTATAAACAAGAACAACAAAGCAATTTACACATATAAGATATTTTGACCAATTAATAATATGGCATCCTAGCTTGAAGGCTGACAAACTCGTTGGCACCAAACTTTTTGGGCAGGCCAAGAAAGAAGCTACCCCTAAAGCTAGTGAAGGAGCATCCAAGGGTACAACTTCAAAGTCAGCACCAATGAAATTAAGTCCAAAGAATCTAAGAAAAAGGCATATCTTCTCATGGAAACTGGTGGTAATATAATTCATTCGTAGCTAGTAGTAGTAGTAGCACAGGGAAATTGAGATTTTATTGCATGTATATGAGTGCTACATGTTTATGGTGGGTTTAATGATGACTATGTTATTACGTGCAATTGAATTATATAACTAAATGAAGCTTTTGGTGTTTGGTTTGTGTGCATAGGGAAAGGGAGGCAAGCCAGCTGCAAGGCACTAGCCAATAGTAGCTTTATAGGCCGAAGGCTTGTGACCCGAAGGCTTGTGACAAAGAGATATTAGCCAAACCAATGTATATTGGATGTAACCATGCAAGCTTGTACCTTATTTTCATGTTATAGCCAAGGGATAATCCTCGCCTCCTTCTATATCATCAGTTTGCTCTAAGCTTGAAGATATAATCGAAGTAATTTTTTTTCATATTTTAGAATATGCACAATTTCTAGTCTCAACTTTATTGAGATGTTCTTCATTAAAATTTGGTAGTTTTTGTTGATTTGATCCTTGAAATATCATTATCATCAATTTGATCCTTAACGTGTCTATCCATGATTATATTACAGGTCTTACTTATGACAACTATGCTATCAAAGTGTAGTAATTTTTTTGTCATGTTAAAGTCTGATACTTTCATTTTACATGATCTTTTGAATTTATTTGTATGTTAATTTTTTATGTTTTTATTGAGAGGTCAACACATAAAAGAGATAACATAAAAAAAAAAAACGAATTATAAGAAGGATACATTTCCCAAAAGACAATCATATCAAAGTAAAGCAGTTAGAGTAGATAACTTAAAGCGAGCTGTGGTAGTCATCAATTTTTAAATAAAGTGACAATGTTACGAGTCTTACCTTAGTGATTTATGTCCTTAAAGTGATACCTAACTTAGGCCACTCTCTCATCTAATAGTCTAAATTGGGGTCTCTACGAAAGAGTTTGATTTACTCTTGTGCGTAGCGTTTGGGCTTTCATATAAAAGGGCAACTGTGGACTGAAGGAGTGGGCTTAAAATCAAAAAGCCTATTGACCAATAAAAAATAGAAAACTAATTATCTAGAATGTGAGCTCTAATTTTCAATGAGATCCCCTCTTATTAGAATCTTCATACCGTTTAGAAGCCTTCTCCAAGGCCTTGGCAAAGAGCAATTTACGTTGGAAGAGAAAATTTGAAACATTCATCCAATTTGGTGCATAAACATTCATTCAAAGTATTTGGCATGATTATTAAACTCTCGAGTTAACTCGTAAACTCTTACGAGTTTACGATTTTACTAAACAAAATGAGTTAACACTCATGTAAACTCTTTTTTGGTAAACTTGTACGAGTTTAAGTAAACTCTCGATTTTACTAGCGAGTTTACAAGTTAAAATCTACTTACGAGTTTACGAGTTTACCTCAAGATATATAAATTTGGTAACTTTTTTAGATACTTAGTTGATTTTGTGTGTATTATATAATATCTATTGAGTTTACTAAGTCGATTTTATATATTTATCATAATTAAGCCATGTATCATAAGCAGTGAGGAACTAGCATATAGCCATGCTTGGAACAACAGCATCAGCGTGATGCATCAGGAAATGCAGGAAAAGGAGAGTAACCAGAGAAACACAGAGAGAAATGAAATGAATGAAATTGAAGAAGAATTATTATTGATAACCACACTGCTTCGATCAACCAAGCAGTTATATATACATGTCAGTGTTTGTTGGGTAATTAATGTTGTCTATAACAGAATAACTAACTTAGCTGTCAAGTAACAGA
Source organism: Nissolia schottii (assembly GCA_003254905.1). Lineage (NCBI taxonomy): Eukaryota > Viridiplantae > Streptophyta > Magnoliopsida > Fabales > Fabaceae > Nissolia > Nissolia schottii. The sequence goes on from QANU01015235.1 coordinate 5,132, forward strand.
ATTGGCTATTTTACTAGCTTGTGCAGCAAGTGATTTGTTTAGCCATTATCCTTCGGTAATATCCCCCCGCAAACTTGACCATAGAGATCACGGAGGCCAAGTTTGGTGACCATTTTAGTGAAACTTTGTGGCTGGAGAGGTTTGGTTAAGATGTCGGCTGTTTGTTCTTGAGATGAGACGGGTAACAAGTGGATTAAACCTGAAATAATCTTGTCTCTTACACTATGACAATCCATGTCAATGTGTTTGGTTCTTTCATGGAAGACCGGGTTACTTGCAATGTGAATAGCCGATTTGCTATCACAAAAGATTGGAATAGGCTGAGTTATGGGGTGATGAAGATCCTGCATAAGATATGAAAGCCATTGGGCTTCACAACCTGCAGCAGCTAGGGCACGGTACTCAGCCTCAGAAGAGCTTCGAGAGACTGTGGCTTGCTTCTTGCTTTTCCATGAAACAATAGCATTTCCAATAAAGAAACAAAAACCAGAGATGGACCTTCGTGTGTCAAGACAAGCCCCCCAGTCAGCATCAGTGAATCCGGATAACTTCTTAGTTGATGTAGCAGGAAAAAATAATCCAAGAGCTGGAGACTGTTTGAGATACTTGAGTAACTTCATGGCTGCTTGTTGATGCTCTACCATAGGCTTAGCAATAAACTGACTTAGTTGGTGAACAGCAAAGGCTAGGTCTGGTCTAGTACTTGTGAGATAAATTAGACGGCCAATTAGTCTTCTAAAACTAGTAGGATCATCCAACGGGGCACTGCCCTCTTTCTGAAGTTTCAATGAGTAATCAAACGGAGTGGAGGCAGGTTTGGAGGCTAGTAATCCTGCATCTTGCAGCAACTCCAGGGCATATTTTCTCTGAAATAAAGCTATACCTTTTCTGCTTCTAGCCAATTCCATGCCAAGGAAGTACTTGGCATCCCCTAAGTCCTTGATTGTGAATTCTGAGTGTAATTGAGCTCGGATGGACTCAATTTCAGCCAAGTTATTACCTGTTAATAGCAAATCATCAACATAAACAAGAACAGCAGAGAATGAGGATCCTGTGGCTTTTGTAAATAAAGAATAGTCTGCTTTGGATTGGCTGTAGCCTGCTGTGATTAAAAATGATGTGAGCTTGAAGTTCCACTGTCTACTAGCCTGCTTTAACCCATATAGTGACTTAATTAGTTTGCAGACCTTTGTTGACTTGTTTGGAACTTGTAAGCCAGGAGGAATCTGCATATATACTTCTTCATGCAAGTCACCATGTAGAAAGGCAGTGTTGACATCTAGTTGTTTTAAGAACCATTGATTGGCAGCAGCAAGTGCTAAGACAGCCCTAATTGTTGTCATCTTAGCCACTGGACTGAAGGTTTCCAAATAATCAAGGCCCTCGGTTTGGTTGTATCCTTTTGCAACTAACCTTGCCTTGTGTCTTTCAATGCTCCCATCTGATTTGTATTTGATCTTAAAGACCCATTTGCAGCCGATTGCTTTCTTTCCAGGAGGTAAATCAGTCAAAATCCATGTGCCATTGTCCTTTAATGATTGTAATTCACTTTGAATAGCTTGTTGCCAACAGTCATGAACCACGGCAGCCTTGTAGCTTGATGGTTCAATGTGAGTTGATATGGCTAAGGAAAATTGTTTATATGAGGGGGAAAGATTATCATAAGATATGACTTGAGAAAGGGGATGATGAGCACCTGAAGAAGATTGTATTGCTGAGATGTTGGAAAGATTGCAATGATACTCCTTGAGGTATGAAGGGGCTTTCTTGTTTCTATGAGATTTTCTCAGTGGTGCATTGCCATTAGAAGAAGCACTTGTAGCAGGATTTGGGGGTATGAAACCAGAAGTTGGCATATGTGGCATGTAATGCTGGTGTGTGTCAGATACTGATGTGTTTGATGCACCAGAAATTGGTGGGATGTGTGTTGGGGATGTGAGAGATGCTCTTTGATGCAAGATGGGTAAGATATCATCAAATAGAGTGGTTGTAGAGTTATAATGTTCAGAGACCTGAGCAGATTGATGCATTTCAGTTGCAGCATCAGGTTTAAAGCTGAGCTGATAGGGGAATATGTGTTCAAAAAATGTGACATGCCTGGACAAAAATATTTCTCTGTTGTTTAGATCATAAAGGACATAACCCTTTGTTCCTCTTTTGAATCCAATGAATATACATTGCCTAGCTCGGCTATCCAATTTCTTTCTCCCATTAGAAAGGGTTGCAGCATAGCATAGGGAGCCAAAAACTTTTATATGGGAGAGGTCTGCTCTCTGATTGTGTAGAACAAAGTAAGGGGATTTGTTGGATAGGCTAGAACTAGGTAACCTATTAAGTAGAAAAGTAGCATGTCCAACAGCATAATTCCAGAAACCAGTGGAAACACCACTTTGAAACATCAAAGTCCTAGCAATGGCTAATATGCTTTGATGTTTTCTTTCCACAATGGCATTTTGTTGAGGAGTTTCAACACATGTGGTTTGGTGTTGAATTCCTGTTCTTTGAAAAAAATCATGCATGGCAAACTCCTGGCCATTGTCACTTCTAATGACTTTAATCATGGCATTATATTGAGTTTTAACCATGACAACAAAAGATTGCAGCAGGGTAGCTGCTTCTGATTTAAGCTTCATGCAAAATAACCAAGTAAACCTAGATTTATCATCAACAATTGTAAGAAAATATTTGTGGCCAAGCATGGATGGAGTGGATAAGGGACCCCAAATGTCAACATGTATCATATCAAAACAATTTGTAGAGACAGTAGTACTCTTAGGAAATGGTTTCTTTTTAAATTTGCCAAATTGGCATGCTGAACAGTGCTGATGCAGATTTATACTGCTTATTACATCAGGAAATTCATTATGCAGGGTTCTTAATTTGTTTTTAGATGCATGACCTAGTCTCATATGCCACATATCTGATTTATTCAATGGATTTGAGATGTTACAAGTGTTTACTAATGCAGGTGACAGCACACTACTGATAGAGTTCTGAAAATCTGAACAAGGAGCATCCAATGCATACAGGCCATCAGTAAGATCAGCAATTCCAATCGTCTTCAATGAATTCAACTCCTGAATCTCACATTTATATTTAGAGAAATTGAGTGAGCAAGGTATAGAAGCTACAAGTTTGGAAACAGATAAGAGATTGAAAGAAAATTGAGGAATGTAAAGGACATTTGTGAGATATAGTTCTTTGGTAAAAATAACAGAACCAGAAATGTGAGCTAGTACCTTATGGCCATTTGGTAAGTGAACTTCTATCGGTTTGATATGATGATAAGTGCGGAACATAGATAAGGAGTGACACACATGGTCTGTTGCTCCTGTATCTATGATCCATTGTTGTTTAATTAAATTGCAAGATAGAGTGAATGAGGTACCTGGTAATGGAACCTGTGCAGTGGACACTTGGTTAGCAGAGTGTTTAGATGAGTGCTCATGTTGTTGCAAGAGGGCCAAAAGTTTCAATCCTTGTTCCTTGGAGAATGATATATTTTCAGAATCCTGAAATATAGCTTTTCCAGATGAAGGTTGGCCATTTGAATCACTTTTATCATCATGATTTTCAGAAGTTACAACCATGTTGTTAATCCTTGTTTGTGTCTTTGATGTGGACCACTTGAGATGCTCAGGGTATCCCGGGGGATAGCCATGTTTATGGAAGCATTTCTCAATGGTGTGACCTGTGGTGTTGCAAAATATGCAGTATCTTGAGGATTGACCCCTGCCAGTTGAGGTTCTGCCTCCTCTAGTGGAACTAACAGCCCTGCCTCTGCCTCTGGAACCTGAACCAGTCTTGGAATAGTGCTGTTTCTGTTAGTCAGTGCCAGTAAAGAGAGTGATGGCATCAATAAGGGAAGTACTAAGTTGTCTTTCTTGCTCTATGAGTAAAGAAAAAATCTCATGTATGGTAGGGAGAGGCTTCATCATCATAATCTGGGTCCTAATGTGGGTGTACTGCTCATTGAGTCCCCTTAGAAACCTTATGGCATATTCATTGGATCTATAACTTCTAATAGTCCCAAGGCCACAGCTGCAAGGATTGGAACACAAACAGCTAGGGATAGGCAAAAAACTATCAAGTTCTTCCCAAAGAATTTTAAGTTTGGTAAAGTAGTTTGTGACAGATAGGTCACCTTGTTTGATGAGGTACAACTCTTCCTGCAAGATAGCAGTCCGAAACATGTCCCCTTGATGATATCTGCCTTTAAGGTCANTGCAGTATCTTGAGGATTGACCCCTGCCAGCTGAGATTCTGCCTCCTCTAGTAGAACTAACAGCCCTGCCTCTGCCTCTGGAGCTTGAACCAGTTTTGGAATAATGTTGTTTCTGTTGTTCAGTTCCAGTAAAAAGAGTAATGGCATCAATAGGAGAAGTACTAAGTTGTCTTTCTTGCTCTATGAGTAAAGAAAAAATCTCATGGATGGCAGGGAGAGGCTTCATCATCATAATCTGTGTCCTAATGTGGGTGTACTGCTCATTGAGTCCCCTTAGGAACCTTATGGCATATTCATTGGATCTATAACTTCTAATAGTCCCAAGGCCACAGCTGCAAGGATTGGAACATGAACAACTAGGGATAGGCAAAAAACTCTCAAGTTCTTCCCAAAGAATTTTAAGTTTGGTAAAGTAATTTGTGACAGATAGGTCACCTTGTTTGATGAGGTACAACTCTTCCTGCAATATGGCAGTCCGAAACATGTCCCCTTGATGATATCTGCCTTTAAGATCAAGCCAAAGTTGATGGCAGTCATCTATCCAAATCACACTTTGGTAGATTTCAGGATTTAAGGATTTTGTGATCCAAGATAAGATGTATGTGTTACATCTATCCCAAGCTGCATACAGGGGATCTGCTGCAGATGGTTTAACAATAGTTCCATCAATGAACTTTAACTTGTTCTTGCCTTTCAGGGCAAGTTTCATTGCCCTCTCCCAGGTATGGTAGTTGTGAGGGGTGAGGGTAGTAGTGATCAATGAGGCACCTGGATTTTCGCCAGGATGTAGGTAGTATGGGTCCAAGGTTGGATCACTTGTTTGTAGATTTGAACCATTGTTCAATCGTAGTAGTTGCTGTAAATGTTGGATTTGTTGAATAAGGGAATCTTGGTTCTGTCTATCAGAATTATGCTGATCCGGATTTGAGGTCTCCATGAATGTGTTCAAAGGGGAAAAGAAATTGCGAGGGAAATTGAGTAACAAGAAAAATGATACAGGTGCAAGAACAAATGAATTTCAGGAAATAGAAACCCCAGCAATTAGCAAAACTGAGAAATCTGTGAGGGAAGATCAATGAAATACTGATGTGATTACCTCTCACAATTGTAACAATCTCAAGATGTAAAGGACAACACCAAGACCGTAGGGTAGTTCAGCCACAATCACCATTTTCAGAAATTTCACAGTTCAAAAGAGTTTTGAAGCTTCAGCGATAAGTGGACAGCAATTAGAGAAATATGAAGAATGGAGATGAAGAACCTGTGATGGCGGAAGCGTAACAGCAGTACAGGTTTGCGAGTGATACCATATCATAAGCAGTGAGGAACTAGCATATAGCCATGCTTGGAACAACAGCATCCGCGTGATGCATCAGGAAATGCAGGAAAAGGAGAGTAACCAGAGAAACACAGAGAGAAATGAAA
>QANU01015246.1:0-53909 GCA_003254905.1 Nissolia schottii
TCATTTGTCAAAATCAACTATGTGGCATGATAAAAAAAAAAAAAATCAAAGACCTTCAAGGCGGCTCCGTTGTAGAAGATTAGGTGAGGATGCCTGGCGTGCGCCTAGCGTACGCCTAACGTGCGCTGGGCATGTGAGCCTGGCGTGCGCTGGGCGTGTGAGCCTGGCGTGCATCCTTGCGATTTATTCTGTAGATTTCTTGATTTATGCCATTAGTGGGATCCATAGCCTACAGGTCTTTTCCAAGCTAGTAAAATAAGAGGGTTTTCGAGGACTATCCTAAGCCTACAAATAGGCAGGACTTTCAGTTACAATGTCTAGGTTTGGCAAGCTTGGATGCCCCTACTCCCAACAAGTTGCTGGTCGGGATTGTGAAACTATCGCTGTTTGGTCATAATAGTTCTTATCTTATTAGGTCAGGGGCGGCCAACCCGGGGGGTTACCGCCGATTGGTAATGGCATAAAGGGACTTCTCTTTGTTTTAGTGTATTGTATTTATTTATTGTAACAGAAAAAACAAACACACTGAATTTTAGATGTTTTGAGCAGTGATTTTTTCCTCTCTTTTTTTTTCTATTATGGTTGTGTTAAACTTTTTTTTCTTTTAATGTAACCGCAGGGTCTGCAATTAAATTCATAGTATTGTTTCTTTTTTATTTTTTTCAATGGTTGAGTTTAATTGATTTTTTTTTTCTTGTTTGTGATGAGCAGTGAGGGAAAGTCTATATCCAAAGGTGCAACAACACAGAAGCTATGACAAAACAGAAGCTGAATTTGAAACCAAATTCAAGCAGCTATACCATTGATAAGGTGAAATCCGCCCTGGAGAGGGCAAAGAAAGAGCCCATCAGTGAAGAGCCTATTATCCATCTGTAAACCTGACCTAAATATTATTCTTTTTGTAAGGATCATAGATAAATTTTTAGGTTGGTTTAAGGATTTTAAGAGTTTGTTCTATTAAATTTGTTCTAAAGATTTTTAATGAAGTCTTTTTCTTATTTGTTATGTGGTAAATTTTTGTTTGTGTCCTGTTACTTTGTGCTACTCTTTCTCATTTTATCAAGCTATGCAATGTTATTACATCTAACCTTTCACTAAAAAAAAAGTAATATTATTTGTTTCACTTTTATAAATAATTTTCAAAAAAATATTTACTTAAACTTTAGTTAAAATTTATTTTCAAGGCTCTTTACTGTAATTTTTTTTAAAAATGTCAACAAAACAAAAGTAGTACTGATATCATTTGTCAAAATCAACTATGTGGCATGATAAAAAAAAAAAAAAATCAAAGACCCTCAAGGCGGCTGCATTCTAGAAGATTAGGTGAGGATGTCTGGCATGCGCCTGGCGTGCGCTGGGCATGTGAGTCTGGCGTGCGCTGGGCGTGTGAGCCTGACGTGCATCCTTGAGATTTATTTTTAGATTTCTTGATTTATGCCATTAGTGGGATCCATAGACTACTGGTCTTTCCCAAGCCAGTAAAATAAGAGGGTTTTCAAAGACTACCCTAAGCCTACAAGTAGGCAGGACTTTCAGTTACAATGTATAGGTTTGGCATGCTTGGATGCCCCTGCTCCCAACAAGTTGCTGGTTGGGATCGTGAAACTATCGCTGTTTGGTCATAATAGTTCTTATCCTATTAGGTCAGGGGCGGCCGGCCTGGGGGTTACCGCCGATTGGTAATGGCATAAAGGGACTTCTCTTTGTTTTAGTGTATTGTATTTATTTATTGTAATAGAAAAAACAAACACACTGAATTTTAGATGTTTTGAGCAGTGCTTTTTTTTTCTCTTTTTTTTTCTATTATGGTTGTGTTAAACTTTTTTGCTTTTAATGTAACCGCAGGGTCTGCAATTAAATTTATAATATTGTTTCATTTTTATTTTTTTCAATGGTTGAGTTTAATTGATTTTTTTTCTTGTTTGTGATGTGCAGGGAGGGAAAGTCTATATCCAAAGGTGCAACAACACAGAAGCTATGACAAAACAGAAGCTGAATTTGAAACCAAATTCAAGCAACTATACCATTGATAAGGTGAAATCTGCCCTGGAGAGGGCAAAGAAAGAGCCCATCAGTGAAGAGCCTATTATCCATCTGTAAACCTGACCTAAATATTATGCTTTTGTAAGGATCATAGATAAATTTTTAGGTTGGTTTAAGGATTTTAAGAGTTTGTTCTATTAAATTTGTTCTAGAGATTTTTAATGAAGTCTTTTTCTTATTTGTTATGTGGTAAGTTTTTGTTTGTATTCTGTTATTTTGTGCTACTCTTTCTCATTTTATCAAGCTATGCAATGTTATTACATCTAACCTTTCACTAAAAAAAAGTAATATTATTTGTTTCAGTTTTATAAATAATTTTCAAAAAAATATTTACTTAAACTTTAGTTAAAATTTATTTTCAAGGCTCTTTACTGTAATTTTTTTTAAATATGTCAACAAAACAAAAGTAGTACTGATATCATTTGTCAAAATCAACTATGTGGCATTATAAAAAAAATCAAAGACCCTCAAGGCGGCTGCGTTCTAGAAGATTAGGTGAGGATGCCTGGTGTGCGCGTGGCGTGCGCCTAACGTGCGCTGGGCGTGTGAGCCTGGCGTGCATACTTGAGATTTATTCAGTAGATTTCTTGATTTATGCCATTAGTGGGATCCATAGCCTACGGGTCTTTCCCAAGCCAGTAAAATAAGAGGGTTTTCGAGGACTACCCTGAGCCTACAAGTAGGCAGGACTTTTAGTTACAATGTCTAGGTTTGCCAAGCTTGGATGCCCCTACTCCCAACAAGTTGCTGGTCGGGATCGTGAAACTATCGTTGTTTGGTCATAATAGTTCTTATCTTATTAGGTCAGGGGCGGCCGGCCCGGGGGTTACCGCCGATTGGTAATGGCATAAAGGGACTTCTCTTTGTTTTAGTGTATTGTATTTATTTATTGTAATAAAAAAACAAACACACTGAATTTTAGATGTTTTGAGCAGTGATTTTTTTTTCTCTTGTTTTTTCTATTATGGTTGTGTTAAACTTTTTTGCTTTTAATGTAACCGCAAGGTCTACAATTCAATTCATAGTATTGTTTTTTTTTTTTTCAATGGTTGAGTTTAATTGATTTTTTTTTCTTGTTTGTGATGTGCAGTGAGGGAAAGTCTATATCCAAAGGTGCAACAACACAGAAGCTATCGCAAAACAGAAGCTGAATTTGAAACCAAATTCAAGCAGCTATCCCATTGATAAGGTGAAATCCGCCCTGGAGAGGGCAAAGAAAGAGCCCATCAGTGAAGAGCCTATTATCCATCTGTAAACTTGACCTAAATATTATGCTTTTGTAAGGATTATAGATAAATTTCTAGGTTGGTTTAAGGATTTTAAGAGTTTGTTCTATTAAATTTGTTTTAGAGATTTTTAATGAAGTCTTTTTCTTATCTGTTATGTGGTAAATTTTTGTTTGTGTTCTGTTACTTTGTGCTACTCTTTCTCATTTTATCAAGCTATGCAATGTTATTACATCTAATATTTCACTAAAAAAAAGTAATATTATTTGTTTCAGTTTTATAAATAATTTTCAAAAAGATATTTACTTAAACTTTAGTTAAAATTTATTTTCAAGGCTCTTTACTGTAATTTTTTTAAATATGTCAACAAAACAAAAGTAGTACTGATATCATTTGTCAAAATCAACTATGTGGCATTATAAAAAAAATCAAAGACCCTCAAGGCGGCTGCGTTCTAGAAGATTAGGTGAGGATGCCTGGCGTGCGCCTAACGTGCGCTGGGCATGTGAGACTGGCGTGTGAGCCTGGCGTGCATTCTTGAGATTTATTCTGTAGATTTCTTGATTTATGCCATTAGTGGGATCCATAGCCTACGGGTCTTTCCCAAGCCATTAAAATTAGAGGGTTTTCGAGGACTACCCTAAGCCTACAAGTGGGCAGCACTTTTAGTTACAATGTCTAGGTTTGGCAAGCTTGGATGCCCCTACTCCCAACAAGTTGATGGTCGGGATCGTGAAACTATCGCTGTTTGGTCATAATAGTTCTTATCTTATTAGGTCAGGGGCGGCCCCGCCGATTGGTAATGGCATAAAGGGACTTATCTTTGTTTTAGTGTATTGTATTTATTTATTGTAATAGAAAAAACAAACACACTGAATTTTAGATGTTTTGAGCAGTGCTTTTTTTTTCTCTTTTTTTTTCTATTATGGTTGTGTTAAACTTTTTTGCTTTTAATGTAACCGCAGGGCCTGCAATTAAATTCGTAGTATTGTTTCTTTTTTATTTTTTTCAGTGGTTGAGTTTAATTGATTTTTTTTTTGTTGTTTGTGACGTGCAGTGAGGGAAAGTCTGTATCCAAAGGTGCAACAATTTGAAACCAAATTCAAGCAGCTATACCATTGATAAGGTGAAATCCGCACTGGAGAGGGGAAAGAAAGAGCCCATCAGTGAAGAGCCTATTATCCATCTGTAAACCTGACCTAAATATTATGCTTTTATAAGGATCATAGATAAATTTTTAGGTTGGTTTAAGGATTTTAAGAGTTTGTTCTATTAAATTTGTTCTAAAGATTTTTAATGAAGTCTTTTTCTTATTTGTTATGTGGTAAATTTTTGTTTGTGTCCTGTTATTTTGTGCTACTCTTTCTCATTTTATCAAGCTATGCAATGTTATTACATCTAACCTTTCACTAAAAAAAAAGTAATATTATTTGTTTCAGTTTTATAAATAATTTTCAAAAAAATATTTACTTAAACTTTAGTTAAAATTTATTTTCAAGGCTCTTTACTGTAATTTTTTTTAAATATGTCAACAAAACAAAAGTAGTACTAATATCATTTGTCAAAATCAACTATGTGGCATGATAAAAAAAAAATCAAAGACCCTCAAGGCGGCTGCGTTCTAGAAGATTAGGTTAGGATGCCTGGCGTGCACCTGGCGTGCGCCTAACGTGCGCTGGGCATGTGAGCCTGGCGTGCGCTGGGCGTGTGACCCTGGCGTGTATCCTTGAGATTTATTCTTTAGATTTCTTGATTTATGACATTAGTGGGATCCATAGCCTACGGGTCTTTCCCAAGCCAGTAAAATAAGAGGGTTTTCGAGGACTACCCTAAGCCTACAAGTAGGCAGGACTTTCAGTTATAATGTCTAGGTTTGGCAAGCTTGGATGCCCCTACTCCCAACAAGTTGCTGGTCGGGATCCTGAAACTATCGCTGTTTGGTCATAATAGTTCTCATCTTATTAGGTCAGGGGCGACCGGCCCAGGGGTTACCGCCGATTGGTAATGGCATAAAGGGACTTCTCTTTGTTTTAGTGTATTGTATTTATTTATTGTAACAGAAAAAACAAACACACTGAATTTTAGATGTTTTGAGCAGTGATTTTTTCCTCTCTTTTTTTTTCTATTATGGTTGTGTTAAACTTTTTTTTCTTTTAATGTAACCGCAGGGCCTGCAATTAAATTCGTAGTATTGTTTCTTTTTTATTTTTTTCAATGGTTGAGTTTAATTGATTTTTTTTTTGTTTGTGATGTGCAGTGAGGGAAAGTCTGTATTCAAAGGTGCAACAATTTGAAACCAAATTCAAGCAGCTATACCATTGATGAGGTGAAATCTGTCCTGGAGAGGGCAAAGAAAGAGCCCATCAATGAAGAGCCTATTATCCATCTGTAAACCTGACCTAAATATTATGCTTTTGTAAGGATCATAGATAAATTTTTAGGTTGGTTTAAGGATTTTAAGAGTTTGTTCTATTAAATTTGTTTTAGAGATTTTTAATGAAGTCTTTTTCTTATTTGTTATGTGGTAAATTTTTGTTTGTGTCCTGTTATTTTGTGCTACTCTTTCTCATTTTATCAAGCTATGCAATGTTATTACATCTAGCCTTTCACTAAAAAAAAAGTAATATTATTTGTTTCACTTTTATAAATAATTTTCAAAAAAAAATTTACTTAAACTTTAGTTAAAATTTATTTTCAAGGCTCTTTACTGTAATTTTTTTTAAATATGTCAACAAAACAAAAGTAGTACTAATATCATTTGTCAAAATCAACTATGTGGCATGATAAAAAAAAAAATCGAAGACCCTCAAGGCGGCTGCGTTCTAGAAGATTAGGTGAGGATGCTTGGCGTGCGCGTGGCGTGCACCTGGCGTGCGCCTAACGTGCGCTGGGCATGTGAGCCTGGCGTGCGCTGGGCGTGTGAGCCTGGCGTGCCCTGTGCCTGTGAGCCTGGCGTGCATCCTTGAGATTTATTCTTTAGATTTCTTGATTTATGACATTAGTGGGATCCATAGCCTACGAGTCTTTCCCAAGCCAGTAAAATAAGAGGGTTTTCGAGGACTACCCTAAGCCTACAAGTAGGCAGGACTTTCAGTTACAATGTCTAGGTTTGGCAAGCTTCGATGCCCCTACTCCCAACAAGTTGCTGGTCAGGATCGTGAAACTATCGCTGTTTGGTCATAATAGTTCTTATATTATTAGGTCAGGGGCGGCCGGCCCGGGGGTTACCGCCGATTGGTAATGGCATAAAGGGACTTCTCTTTGTTTTAGTGTATTGTATTTATTTATTGTATTAGAAAAAACAAACACACTGAATTTTAGATGTTTTGAGCAGTGATATTTTTTCTCTTTTTTTTCCTATTATGGCTGTGTTAAACTTTTTTTGCTTTTAATGTAACCGCAGGGCCTGCAATTAAATTCGTAGTATTGTTTCTTTTTTATTTTTTTCAATGGTTGAGTTTAGTTGATTTTTTTTTTTGTTGTTTGTGATGTGCAGTGAGGGAAAGTCTGTATCCAAAGGTGCAACAACACAGAAGCTATGACAAAACAGAAACTGAATTTGAAACCAAATTCAAGTAGCTATACCATTGATAAGGTGAAATCCGCCCTGGAGAGGGCAAAGAAAGAGCCCATCAGTGAAGAGCCTATTATCCATCTGTAAACCTGACCTAAATATTATGCTTTTGTAAGGATCATAGATAAATTTTTAGGTTGGTTTAAGGATTTTAAGAGTTTGTTCTATTAAATTTGTTCTAGAGATTTTTAATGAAGTCTTTTTCTTATTGTTATGTGGTAAATTTTTGTTTGTCCTGTTATTTTGTGCTACTCTTTCTCATTTTATCAAGCTATGCAATGTTATTACATCTAACCTTTCACTAAAAAAAAAGTAATATTGTTTGTTTCACTTTATAAATAATTTTCAAAATAATATTTACTTAAACTTTAGTTAAAATTTATTTTCAAGGCTCTTTACTGTAATTTTTTTTAAATATGTTAACAAAACAAAAGTAGTACTCATATCATTTGTCAAAATCAACTATGTGGCATGATAAAAAAAAAATCAAAGACCCTCAAGGCGGCTGCGTTCTAGAAGATTAGGTGAGGATGGCTGGCGTGCGCGTGGCGTCCATGTGAGCCTGACGTGCATCCTTGAGATTTATTCTGTAGCTTTCTTGATTTCTGTCTCTGATCCTTATACTTTTCTCGCATCGCCGTCCTTTTTATGCTTCTTAGCTATATGGGATTTTTACAAGAATTGCATCAATTTATATTGATTGGTTTGAAAATACAAAGTAGCGACGTGCGTGGGAGTGCGTATTTTCTAAATATGAAAAGTGTACAGTCTTCTGTATTAATTGACAGTAAAACAATATAAAATGGTGGTGTATGTACGGGTGTATGATTTTTGGGCGTACATGGATACTTTTTGTATTATTTATTACTACTTCATCCAATTTATAATATCGTTCACTTGTGGTGATCAATTCATAATAAGAAAATGAATTTGAGAGATAAATTAATTTAAAAATGTATTAATTTCATCAAATAAAAATCATGGACCGCGAAATGTACCACTGTTACGTAAAAATAAATTTAAAAAAGAAAAAAAAAGAAGAGAAAGAAATTCAAAGGTATGTTATCGGATTTTTTTTTAAAAAAAAGAAGAGAAAGAAATTGAAAGGTATGTACCTAGTTTAATTCCCATTCAATAGTGGGATCCAACTCAGAAAATCATCCCCTTATAGAACATCCTCAATTGTCTGCCTTCACCTAATGTGACCAGTGTTTCTTTGTGGAAATTATTCCTCTTAAGGGTCTTGCCTGTCAACATTATTGAAACTGAATGGGAAAATGTCCTAATAACTCACCTGAAGCCATTCGCTTACTTCAGTTTGTTGGAGAGAATAAATTCATATGCAGAATTACTGAACAACCACGTTTATAAACCTTGCAAAATTAATTTGTGTAGGCACATGCGGAATATGATTTCATAGGTAAGCAGGAAAATTTTAAAAAATAATATTGCAAAAAGATCGGGTGGTCTTTATCGTGCGGGGGCGAAAATCAACCAATTTGCCCTTCGAATGATCCAAACAGCTTGGACTCATGTGCGTGAGCCCAATTCTCTTCTCAACTATTTTTATTAATTCAATAACTACTAAAGATATATAAATCCTTAAAAGGTTTGTGATCTAACCAATGTGAGACTAGAAGTTTTACTACTATGCAATATGGTTTAAGAATTTACGTGATTCATCCTTTCAGCAATAGTTGAATGAATTAACTAAGCAAAACGATGTTCAACCCCCTGTAAACATCATCTCGCGCGAGATGAAGCCCCTGTGACTAGTGTCTTGTGTGAGATACTATACGTCTCGCGCGAGACATGTCCTTTTTTATTTTTCTTTTCTGGGTTGTGACAGGTTTAGCGTAACAATGGCCTTGATTCAAAAGAAAATGTTTTTTCTTTACATGTCACTTGGGCACCTAAGTCGAAATGTGATCATTAATATACAATTAAGTGCAAATTTTATTTATAAAAATAATAAATGTGATGTTAAGTAATAATGGATGTATGTGTTCTTGGAAATGAGTATTTCAATTCTACATTTACATAATTAGATATAACACTTATTTAAATTGCGATTTCCAAGCATTGATTTTATGTCAAAATGATTATGTACTTAAAGGGGGGGGGGGGGAAAAGAAGAGGAAGTGTGTGCAAATTGTTTGGACCAAAAGACATAATGGGAAGAAGGCATAAATTTTACAATCCTCATTATCCCTACACAAATCCTCTAAACCCTGCTCGATTCCTATGTTTTTTGCAAACAAAATTCAGCCTAGAAAAAAAACCAGAATTCACATTTAAACAGAGTAGTTAGGACTTGATAGCTACATTGCAGTCAGTTCTGTGTAGTAGAAAATATATGCAACGAGTACAAAAAAAAGAATTCTGGCTTTGATTGGAAACAGTTGGTCTCATAATAATATTAATACTAGTAGTCTCTTAAGCCTTTATCAAAAACTAACTCTGTATCTAACCCCTCTAATTAAATCACCTTGATATGTCACAATTTGATGAGTAACCTAGCTGCTCACTTTCCCAGCTTTGCTTAGATGCAACCCCTTCATGTTGTGGGGAATATTCCTGTAATATGGTGAAACCAACATTTCATAAGTTGCAAGTGAATGAATGGAATCATTATTTCAAGAGTAATGTTATTCTTACATCACATACATTTTAGATACTCATTTCCATAAATTCTCCTATCCCACTTTCAATGCACAACATTTGGTATTTATTTTTTCATTTTACCTCTGACAATGCCAAATGTCACTTATTGAATATGGTAAGAGAATTTGTAAAAAAAAATTGTAAGAAGATTTAGTATTATACAAGTGAACGGAGGGAGTCCTGTAGAAAGGGAAAGACAAGACCATTTCATGTTGGTAGGTGGAGCCAAAGTTTTGTATTTATCTCTTTTTAACTTGTCCATTAGATGAATAAAATGCAAAAAAATTTAGGTGCTCTTTCTTAAAGTAAGAGTTTTTTTTTTCCTCTTGTTTTATTATATTAGATGTCTCATGTATTAATATTATGATCCACAATATTGATTCATAATACTAATGTGTAAGATATCTAATAAAATAGGCTCAATACTTGTTGAAAATGTGGGTGTGGCCTTGCGATATATGGTTGCATAATGTAAATTGGTTTTTCCTCAAGTTTTTAGTGAGGTCTTTCATACCTTAACAAGACTTGAAGATTACTGTAATGATAACCCCTTACATATGTTATCAGTTTTAGTGAAATAAAATTGACAATATAACTTATCGAAAAAAAATCTAATAAAATTGGATTAAATTGTTTTGCTTCCAGAGCACCTAAGAGTTTTGTACAAATAATGTTAAACACTTAATTATGTTTAAAATTATTTTAGATGGCAATTGATTGATTAATTAATTAATTAATTACCTCCATCTTTTTGACAAGCTCTTTAGTTGAAGGGGCAGATACAATTATGTGGCGAGCTTTGGGGCTAATGAAGCCTTCCTCCACTGCTTTGTCAATGAAAGACAACAAGGAATTGTAGTATCCATCTACATTCAGCAACCCTACCTTCCAAAAACCAAGACGTTGATTTAAAGAAGTTATTCTTCTCCAATTAAAAATAAATAAATATAAGGGATATTATTTTTCACAAGTACAGCACATTATTGAATTTAGAAGTTTAGTGCTTTCTATATATCTTACTGGTTTATCATGGATGCCTAGCTGAGCCCAGGTTATGACCTCAAGAAGCTCCTCAAGCGTGCCATAGCCACCTTCACACACACAAATAAATTAAAGTTTAGGGTCCTATTAATGTTTCTGTCATTTTTTCTATTTTTTTTTTTTATATCTCTGTTTTCTATTTTCTTTTTATTTGTGCTTTTCTTAGTTTACAATTAATTTTCTGGGTCATAAAAGGGAAAATGATAAGTGTCCATGGGCCCTTGGATTTCTTGGGTCTGTGAGTAATCTTTAGAAACTAGAGACGAAGATGGTAGTGGTTTCATTAACTTAGGCCCGGTTCTTTGGTGTACCAAAATGGCCCAAGCTCCAGTTTGGACCATCCAAGTTTGGGCCAAAATAATCATAATGGCCGACCAAAAATATTGAATGAATCTCTGACCAAAAATCAATTTTTACTGTGTAGTCTTGTGAATATATGTGTGAAAGTATGGAAAAGTTACAACATTATGGAGATCTAGTGACATATGACGAGATTGTGATCAACTAGAGAAAACTACAAAGATATGGATTTTTTTTTTCTTTTGTAAACTGCAATTTTTTTTATAACTTTAGAATTCAAGATATATATTCTTAAATTCTAAATTTTTATAAATATTAAAATATTATACTTATTTTATGTCAAATCAAAGAAAGAAAGTAATTTTTTTAAAATAAATTTTAGAATTTGAGAAAAGTATCCTAAATTATAAATGTTTTCATATTTTTATAATAATACCTCTACAATCATATATTTTGATAAGTTCTAGTTGAACTTTTCACATAATTGCAACTGAGCATGAAAGTATTTAGAATTCGAGAAAAGTATCTCCAAATTATAAATGTTTCTATTTTTATAATAATCTCCCTGCAACCATATTTTGGTCAATTTTAATTAATTTTCCATATAATTGTAATTGAGCATGAAAATATTGTCTATATATAATGATGTAAAAATGACATAACTCTACATAAAACATGTCATTCTAAACACACAAAAAGTAAGGTAGAGATGTTTATGCACTAAGTTAGTGTGGACGTGGACAATTAATTCTATACATATATAATTTTGAATCCCATCTTACAATTTTATTTGTCTAATACAGAAATAAAGTAGTGCATCTTCATCACGTACGTTGAAATTTTTCTTATGGATCATATGGGTTTTGTCCTAATTAGTCTCATTATTTGTACATGTTAAACACAGTTATTCAATACCCACATAATAAAAAATATATACTTTAAACATCAAAAAAATAAATATTACATAATAAATAGACAAACATTATCAAACACAAAAATAAACAATATTAAACACATGTGTGCACAAACACACATAAATATTCGGTGATAATATTTGTTTCTCTATTTTGTAATAACATGAAATTCATATGTACATAAATATACAAAAATGTTCAATAATAAATTTATTTCTCTATTATATATTATTTATTTATTTTATAATATTTATTTTTTATGTTAAATAATTATTTTTAATGTGTATAAATAATATTTTTGATTTTGTACACGGACCTGTCTATTTAACTCACCTATGGATAAACGTTAATGTTCTGACATTCTAACACAATGATGTGCAGTTAACACGTCATACAGTCTACTTATATTTTAATATGGTAATTTTTATGTAAAATAAAGAGTGTAATATTTTCCCTTTTTGGGTAACAAAAAAGTGTGTAATCTTGAAAGTGATGTTTGATCATAAAATAATATTATTGGAACATACAAAATAAAACAACTTATAAATTATGTCTATTTTTTATGTTTACTCTTTTTTATTTTACATCAAAATAATATTACTCATCATTCATAAATCTTTCGTAGAAGGAATACATATTGGTGGAAGAGTTTGTACCAACCAGGTAATGCAATGAAGGCATCAGAATGCTTAGCCATCTCTGCCTTTCTTTGATGCATATCTGCCACTGCCTTTACTTCCCCCACTGTCTCTCCAGTAATCTGCAAAAATAAAAAAATAAAAAATGCCACTAAGTCAAAATTAACCCAAATCATCACTAAAAACAGACATTAAATTTAATTAGAAATAACTTTTTGAGCATGTGTGTGTGTCCAGTCTTGCATGAATGTGTGGATAGGAATGAACGAGAGATGTGTAACGATGAGTGGTGGAAAAGTGGGGCTCAGTTGGGAAAATCATATAGAACACGACATTCTCTAAAATGTAAGTGTATGTTCTATTAAATTTTTTTTAGAGATTTTTAATGATGTCTTTTTCTTATTTGTTGCGGGGTTAATTTTTGTTTGTGTCCCGTTATTTTGTGCTACTCTTTCTCATTTTATCAAGTTATGCAATGTTATTACATCTAACCATTCACTAAAAAAAAAAAAGTAATATTATTTGTTTCACTTTTATAAATAATTTTCAAAAGAAAATATTTACTTAAACTTTAGTTAAAATTTATTTTCAAGGCTCTTTACTGTATTTTATTAAACATGTCAACAAAACAAAAGTAGTACTGATATCATTTCTCAAAATTAATTATGTGGCATGATAATAAAAAAAAAATCAAACCCTCAAGTGATAAGAATTAAAAGGGGGGGGGGGGAATAAATAATGCCACAAGAATCTTGAAGAAGGTATATGGAACTTGGAGAGAGGGGGACAAAATTGTTCAGAAGGAATGAGCCCAGATTGCCAGGTGTATTGATGGTTAAGTCTATAAGAGAGACCCCCAAATGTGAAGAAAAATGGAATTCACATACTAAGTCACACTTGAAACCTACATAAAATACAAGAAAAAAAAATAAAGTGCAAAACACCATAATAGATACTGTTAATATAAAAGTTTACATTCTCGTCTAGTCCACTTTCACTTTTACTAATGCATCAATACACTATTAAATGATAGGATAAACCACTTTTTTACTCATCTTAGATGAATAACCTAAATGTTGTTAATCATGTTGTCAATTTATGATTTATTGACATTGAGAACACAAATTTTTGAACATACATGCATAAACTTTTTTAAATATAAAATCAAATTAAACTGGATCTGCTATGCATTAAATAGTGAAAAATAATGGTTGCACTCTCTCTATCTATCTCCCACTCACACTAAGTGTGTGGACTTACTCTCTACCATGCACAGACACTTTAAAGCATATGCACAAACTTTTGAACTAACGTACATAAACTTTTCAACAACTAGAAACAAAAAAATATAATAGAAACATAAACAAAAACGAAGACAAAAAAAGAAAACTTTTGTGTTTACATGCAAAAACTTTTAAACAAGAATCAAGAATGTATAAATTTTTCTATACACATGTACAAACTGTTAACCAATCAGACATGTACAAACTTTTCTACATACATGTACAAATATTTGAAAAACCAAAAGCAGCGAATATGATAGAAACGAAAATAAAAACTTTTGGATTCATATAGAATAAAATGGAAACGAAAAAAAATAATGAGAGATTGGGAAAGAAGAGAGGGAAAAAAAAACATATTAATGCGAGAGTGAATTTTACAATAGTTCACAAATTTTGAGCTATATAAATTTTTGTTTACATTGACATAGCCAATAAATAAAAATTAAACTGAAGTTAATAGTGGATATTGGGATAATAAGAGTGAGGTGGAAGTTCATTAAAAAGAGGAAGAAAGGGTGGACGAAAAAAGTATAATTGAGGCATGAAGGTAAAGTAGCATTGCAAATTCTCTCGGCCTCTTGTTCTGTGTAGCATGTTTGGCCATTTTCATATTTTTTTTTCTTTTTCTTTTTCATTTGCAATGATGGTTCATGAAATGTGCCCTCCAAAAACATGTTATTAACATATTACCTCTCTTGGCATGAGTGTCTTGGGAATAACTCTGCGGTGGACAATATCATGACAAAGATTAATTGTTATTAACAACATATCCAACATAACACCAATACAAATCATAGCAAATTAAAAGAAGAAAAATGTATTTGGCTCACCCAATTACATGGCGACCTCCATCATAAACAGCCTGAGAAACCAACCCCATCAAACCAATGCTGCCTCCTCCATAAACCAAATCAATATTTCTTGACACCTTTTTTTCAAAACACCAAATTAGTGAATCAAGAGTCATAATAATTAGCAATCTTTCAGGTTCAGAATTGAAACTGTGAATGATAGATGTTTGTATAGACCATAGTACAAAATAACCATGAAAATGCATAGAAATTTGACATAGTCATGAACTAGGTGGTTTTAAATTGTAAGTAACAAGGTGCCAAAAATGAAATATTATTCCACTTTAGGAGCTCATGTAGTTGAAATGTGGATGAAGCATGAAGGAAATGATAGGTGCATCAAGAAAAAAACAGATCAATGAACACCAAACAAAGGTTTAATCAAAACCAAAAGTAGAAGACAAAAAACAAAACAGAGTTTGCAAAATAATACAAACATAAAAAGGTACAACTACAAACACTCCATGAAATGAAACGTTCAATTTCCAATAAGAAAAACACTTTGACAACATTAAAAACGGAATTTCAAACAACCAAAAAAATGCTTGAATGGTTTTTCTTTACTTTTTCACAAAAGGGTATTAGAAAAAACATGAGTGCACATTTAATTTTCAGGTGGGGCATATATATATTCAATTCTGAGCCCCAACAAAAGTGAAAATTTCTCATTTTTTTCGACTGTAGAATTGATTATGAGCTGCCACAACAGAAATCCAAACACGTTACAATCGGATTAGAAGCGAATAGTAGTAGTTACC
Organism: Nissolia schottii; assembly: GCA_003254905.1. Taxonomy (NCBI): domain Eukaryota; kingdom Viridiplantae; phylum Streptophyta; class Magnoliopsida; order Fabales; family Fabaceae; genus Nissolia; species Nissolia schottii. The sequence continues at coordinate 15,293 of QANU01015246.1, forward strand.
AGTTCTTTTCCAAGCTCAATCGCAGCATCCTTATAGCTGCTCTTGTTCCCTGGGCTGCTCCCACAGAACACACATACCCTCTTGAACCTTGATGATTCCTTCTTCTTCAAACTCCCATCACCACCTTCTTCTCGTCTCTCCATCATCATCATCTCTTCCCTCTGATCCCTTTTTGTGCCTAGGCTTAACAAGAGTTTTGATGAATAATTCATTGCATATTTGATATGTTATTGGAGTATGTTATGTGTGTATAGTGTTTACCTATATATACAAGGGTTGCATCCTATTGTGGAACCAATATTATCACATCATGAAGGGTGATGATGATGATGACGACGACTCACCAAAGGTTTGTACGTTGAAGGGGAGAGAGACTTGATCCACAAACGTGTGTGTGTGTATGATTGTGAGTGTGTTTTGTTTTCTACTTTAATTTGCTATGGTCCCCTGTAGAAGAAAAGAAACAAAAGAGGGAAATAATCAAGTAAATGAATAGATAATGGACAAATCCGTGGTCCCATGTCAAGGATTCATTATGGGTTGGTTTGTTTTACTTTTACCAAATTGAGAACGGAATGGGAATCCGAAAGAAATAAATTTTTGTGTGATAATGGAGTATATATTATTAGCAAGACATAGAATGATATTTCAATTTTAAGTTATAAGTCCTTTAAGAACATAATTATTTCCAAAAACTTGATGGTGATGGTGAACTCTGTTCTTTTTAATGTTCCATATCACATACTTTGAGGGTGGTTCAGTATTATTTGAGAAAACCTTATGTGTATTTTGTTTTACTATAGTTCATGCAGTTTCCAACATGTGAGGAAAAAAATGGTAGAAATTCATTAAAACTTCAATTAATCTGATTTGAATTAAATAAAAATGAATTTTTGGGCCTCTTATTTTATTTGTTCTATCATCATTCATTCTTGTTTTTTAATTAGATCATTTATCTTTAATTTCTTTTTTTTTCCTTCAATTTAATTATTTATGTTTCAAATCATCTTCAATTTGGTCTTTGTTCACTTTTTTGTCACATAATTTATTAGTAAATCTTTAAATTCATCCTTAATATTAGCAACATTACTTATATTCGTCTCCAAATTATGAAAAGTATCAAATTCATCTCCAAAATTAGCATTCATCCATCAAATTTGTCTCTAACATTAACTCTCCATCACTGAGTTAACGGATGTTAAGGTGACATATTTAGTGCCATGTTGAGCTTCCCCTTAAACGCTTATGTCGCAAGTGTTCTAGGAAGGATCAAATTAGTCCCTTGAAGTTAGTCAAAATAGGGCAAAGTTGTCCCTTAGCATAATTAAAAACTCTGCATCCCAATTTAAACACTAGCCCCCAAATTAAAATTGTAACTAACCTAATGAAACCTAGGATCTTACTAATTAAACACCTAATAAATTGATTAAGTAACTAAACCTTAAATTAAACCAAAGAACAGTCAATTAAAAAATTAATTGCCGGATCCCCAACCAAAACGACTTATAGCATTTGATTTTTAGCTATAATCACCCCGAGTCAGTTCTAAAATTTTAATAGTTTTTTTTTAAAAATTTTCAATAGTTCTTTGTTCTACAAGTGATTAAGATGATAAGAAATTACAGCAAACTATAATAGTAAGTATAAAAATGAAATTACACTCCTTCTTATCACTCACATGGGAAGTCAGAGCTAATTAGCAAATTTTAGTACACTGATGTAAAATTGGGACTTTCTTATTCGAATAATTCCCTTTCTATGATAAAAAAAGAAACTTTTTCTTTTATTGTGCGTTAACCTATTCGATTACCATTTAAAACATCAATGGATGTTTCTTTGGGTAATTTTAAATTATTAATTTAATTTTCAGTACTATTAAAACCATAAACTAATTATTTGCTTAAAAAAACATGAACTGATTGAAAATTTTGAATTTGCCGATATCAATTTTAAGGTGGAACCAAACCCTCCCTCGTTCATATGGGTTCATATGAGTTAATCAGTTAAAATATATCTAATCTACAAACATTTTTTTTCCTCAGATTGGACGGGCTTTTAGGCCATTTGACTAGTCTTTATGAATGTTGATGGTCTACTTTACCAAATATTAAAAATATTATAATTGACCAATATTTATAATCACATTAAACTTTTTAATAATCAACTGTTCATCATTTATGGCATTAACACTGCTCAACCTTTTATAATAGTCTGATTTTGTAAACAATCAAATTCAACATGATCATTGTGACAGTTACCATTTGGTCATTATTAAATGTTTAACCATTGGCACCGTAAGAATCGCATGTAACACTATATAAGAAACTCACTCTAACTATAAAGGACATATTCTAAGTTTAGTTTCAATACTTTTTACTAAGAAACTTTAACATTTTCTTAATTCGATGATCGATCAGTCTTATTCAATACTTGACCGATTCATCTTCTTAAAACTTTGTCTGGAACACAAAGTAACCTACAACTTAGTTTTTTTTTTTTCCGTTTTCTTTCATAATTTGACATGTGATTTATAAACATAAACATCTTGGGTAGTGGCTAGAGATGTGAGGATGAATAGAATGTCACAGATGCTTTCATTTCAAATCACAGTGCCTGTTTGACAATCACTATTTGTGATGATCTCGTGAAACCCTTTATCATATCACAATTATTATCAATGTTTAGTAATAATTTATATTTATTTATTTTTAGAATAAGATCTCAAATACAAATTTTATAATAACACTAAAAGAGTCTTACCGTATAAAAGATAGTCTCACCTCAATTCAAATTAATTGAATGTAAATAAACTTCATATACTTCATATACTAGTGATTCAAATATTGATGATGTGTTGCCAATTTTTAGTGTCTCTAGCTAAAATATAGTTATCTTCATCATCTGGTTGACTTTTAATTTTTAATCTAATTCTTTATCACATAACATGTCCACTCCCATTATATATAGCTCATCCAATTCCAACATGAATGTGTAAGATATACAGAATAATTATTGGTGTACTATATACTATACCGTTATCACATGGATGGCCATGATCCACTTTGTAATGGGATGTACCCTCAACAACCTTCACTGACCAGACAAGCTTGATGCATGCCTAGGAAACATTGATTCTTTTTTTATGCAAACTCAGATTAAGATTGGACACAAAAATAATTCACCCCTCTCCCCATTCCTGTCATACGGTGTAGACCAAAACCCTTGCTCTGTCCCTATTCTAGTGTTCTCTTTGACTAGCTTCGGCCTTTTATATATTCTTTGCTTCCTCTGCAATTAATTTTGTTAATATTGTGAGTACATAGGAATGTTTTAATTAGAGTTTAATTGCTATCATGTGTTTTCATTGATATATAAATTTGCACCAAAAAATATATTGAGATATAAATGAAAATATTTAACATTTGTAACAAGTTCTATGAATTACCTTTATAAAAATGCCATATAAGAATTTGGACTCTTCTACTTCAATATCATTTTTGACACGTGGTCCTCTTTAAGGTTCTTATATTCCTTACAATATTTCTCTCATTATTTTAAAAAATATTTATAGAATGATTTGATTAATTGGATGACAATATAAAACGTTTTACATTATTAATGCATAACAATTAAACAACTTTAATTTTAAAATTAATTTTTATGCACTATTATCATTCAATTATATGATGTTATATGTGAAAATTTTAAAATAATGAAGATAAACTTCAATTACTTTGACTTATATGAATAATAATTAAATGACGATATAAAACTTTTTTACATGTATAGAAATTATCCTATTTAATTATTATCTGAACAGCTTGTTTTGTTTTTTACAATAACTTTGCAGACACAGTGGGCGGTGATAACGCAATGCTTTCCAAAAGGAGACATTTCACATCATACTAGGTTTGGAAATTACAGCGTAGGAAGATAAATATTCCTTCCAACTCCTTAGTCTTTTTGATTTTTTATTTCCTATGACTAAATTAAGTCAAAAGGAGAACTCAGTAGTTTATTGGGTAGGAAAGCCTCTTACTCTCTTCATTTTAAAACAACTGCTTTAATATTTTTGGTCTCTTTTTTTTTCTGATATGATAATATCAGGGCAATTTTTATTGCTCCGAAAGTCAAGAATATTTTTAGTCTCTTAAATATACTTTTCTCAAAAGTTGAGACTGTTAAATAATTTTCTTAATTCTAATGTTATTATCCTAAAAATAAAGAACAAAGTGATAGAAAATAATCATAGCTCAAACAATCCAAAATAATAAAAAAATAAAGAACAAAGACATCGTAGTTTTTAACGTGAGAAAGTTCTTCTAATGATAGAGTCAATAACTCACGGGACCTAATCCAACAAAATACTTCCACTATTGATAATGGATATATAATCAGTTTTCCTAGTAGTATGGGGTAATCTCAACAATCAACAATATATCACCCAGTGGGTGAAAATCAACATAAACTCTTCACTATGTATGCATCACAATGCAGCCAAAAGAAAAGGCAAATCAATTACCAAAATATACTGAAATGTAGAGATCAACACTAGAAACAACATACTAAAATCTCACGAGGAAATGAGCAAGATTACTCATCTGATAATGAACCAAAAGATTCAGCCTTTTTTCCCCTTTCTTTTTCCTCCTCCTTCGGCACCTCTTCTCTGTCTCATGACACTATCTCACACTCTGCTTCTCTTCTCTCTCACACTCTGCTTCTGTGTTTCTCCTTTTTTTTTTTCTTCTCTTAGGTGGCTTCCTCAAGAAGCCTTGCTTCTCTTTTTTTAAAAAAAATAAAAAATCAAACTGTTGATCCCACTTGAGTAGGGAATTCACGTGACAAATCTCCCCTTTTCTGACTCAAGTGGGAGGATGTTGCTCCACCAGACCGGCTGTCTTCTTCCATGAAATCAACTTTGTTATAGGAAAAATTTTAGTTATCATAACTAAACCATTATCATTAGTATGGATCTTTTCAAGTGAAAACAACTTTGTCTCTAGCGTTTCACGTATCTAGTGATATTGTACCTCTATGTGCTTTGACCTTGAATGAAAGGTCGAGTTCTTACTAAGATGGGTAGCACTCTAACTGCCACAAAATATAACAAACTTCTCTTCATTGAGCGCAATTCTTGTAGGAATTTATGCATCCACAAGAGCTCTTTTAGACTTTTTAGTAATAACAATGTATTCTACCCTTGTGGTAGACAAAGCAACAGACTTCTGGAGTCTTGATTGCTAAGACACTACTCCCCCATGCGAAGGGCATCATATACCTAGAAGCGGACTTTCCAGAATCAACGTCACTAGTCATTTCTACATCTGTGTAGCCATCTAACATAGGTTGACCACTTTCAAAGCATAAACAAACTTTGAAACTGCCTTTGAGATACCTAAAGATTCACGTCGCTGCTTGCCAATGTTCTTTGTCAGGATTAGAGAGAAAACAACTGGCAACTCCAACAGCACGAGCAAGATCTGGACTAGTACACACCATAGCATACATCAAACTTTCAACTGTAGATGCATATGGAATCTTCTTAATCTCTTCTTTGTCCTTTTTGCTTGTAGGACCTTGACGTGAACTCAATTTGAAGTGACTAGCAAGTGGATAACTAATAGGTTTGAAATTGACTCGACTTGCAGTATGTGTGTAAAAAAATTTGTGTATTATTGTTCAAAATTTTTCCAACAATTAGGTTGTGAGCTTAAAAATTTTCAACACACACGACCCAACCAAATCATTTTCCAACAATTATTTTGATACTTGTCTTTTTTTTTTTTAATGTTATTAAGACTAATGGATGCTTTATATAAAACTTTTAGGATTTATGTGTTATTTTTTGAAAGCTTGCAAGATTTATGAATGTTTTCTTGAACTAATGTATGATCTTTTAAATTTTTTCAAAATACTTGATATATATAATATAGTCAAATACAATTCTCTTAACAAATATGACAACAACATTGTAAGTTTTGTAAGAAAAAAAAAATTACTCAACCCAACCCAACCCACTTATTGAATGAGCAGCAATTAAGCTAAAAAAACCCCCTCAAAATCCACCCAATAATTATTATGACTTAAGTCTATAAAAAGAGTTCAATTCAATAGTTGAGAGCTTTAAGTTCCACCCAACAATTCCCTACAAATGTTTAGTAATCCCTACAATGTTATTTATTAACAAAACTTTGTTTTGCTTATTAGTAAAATCAAGTTTTGTGAGTATATAATCCTCTTCACTTAATAGAAGGCTCATATTACATTTCTTGACTCCAAATATTACAAGTTTTTAAAATTGTTTTTTATTAATCCATTTTCTATGTAAGATAGATCATTGTTTATAACAAAGGTAAATAATATTTATTCTAAAAGAAACAAATACAAAAGATAGAGTCTGCGAAGACAATGCAAATAAAAGAAGAGAAATTCCAATAATAAACAAGTTTAAGACGATTCTTAAAGAAGACAAAAAATATTAATTGGACATCTTCTATTCTTTAGGGGGACAAAAACTTAAACGAGTTTGAAATACTCTAATCAAGGTTATCTAAAGCGAGAGTCTATCTAAACACGTTTAAAGTTGTATAAAAACAAAATGTAAAAGTACAAATGCTACTTATTGTAAGGAAAGTAATTTTAAGATAATATATAAACTTATGTATTGATATAGAATATGTTCACAATTCACATATAATGAAAGAAATATCATTTTTATAATTGACATAGTTATCAGTAACATCTTCAAATAATATAGTGATTTCAAAAAGATCATAAGATTCACATGACATTGATGGAAAAACACTTACAAAGCGCACAAATCATTAGGTGCCACTGTACATCCTCTATCATGATCCAATTCATTGGATTTAATTGAACTCTTACCTAAAAATTGATCTAATTCACAAGTTCACAAAAAAATTGTAAATGAATGTCCATTTTATAGTTTATAGTTTATGTGAGGTTGAAAACATACAATATTCTTTCTTTTTATCAAAAGCAATGATTTAATGATTTAAAGCGTAAAACATATTGATTTTACTTTAATTTGTTTTCAAAACGTTTTTAAGTATTAAGAGGGTAAAAAGAAAATAAAAAATATCACTATAAAATGACTTTTTACCACTTGACCCTAATAATTTGGAGGTGATAACCTTCTTTTTCGAGGTACAACCTATGTAAGAAGATAGATCAATTGAAATCTAAAAGTTTGGATGATTTAATTTTGTTGAATGCATCCGTGCAATAATAGATAGTATTGTTGATGATTCCTAGAGAGCTAGCTCTCAAAGAGAAGACAAATAATAGTGAAGGGGTACTCCACTGACATTTGCTTTGCTCTCTCTATTTGAAGGGATAGATATTTAGATGAGGGAGCAAGCATGCATGTGCTGCATTATGCACTCCCAGCCATCATTTGTGGAGAGAATTATGGGCAGTGGTCACCTGTACTCCTCCTACCTACCACAGGACCATCTCCAAAGAGGACCAATAACAACTCGACAGCCTATCTAGCTATATATATATATATATATNGACAAAATTGCCAGAGTACATGCACTTAGTTTCTATTTGATATTAGGGACACGATAGAAGGACAGAAACACGATGATTAATAATGTCTTATCTTTGACAAAAAGGCCAACCATTTATAATTATAATGTGATAAATATCATAATTAAAATATTAGCAAATTTTATTTGAGAAACTTGAGTGTTAACTCACAATTAAATTTTTTTTTCATTGACTAAATATATTAACTCTGAGAGTATATTACTATAATAAATTTGGAGTTAGAAAAATATTTTTACTATTTATAGTAATTGCTAAAATTTATTTTGATATAACATTTAATATAACCTATTAATTTTACATTATCAATTAATCATGTGAATGGAAAAATATTTTGTGGCTAGCAATCTGTCACTTCGTGTGAGCGCAGTTACTGCGATGAGATTAGTCACTACTACCAACAGTGGACACCCTTGGTGCACCCAACAAAATTAATCATGTCTATTTGAATGTCTGACTTTAAAAATAATTAATTATGTATGCGGGTAAAATTCTTTTAAAGGTGTGATAAATATAATTGAATTTGTTGTGATTTAAATGTGAATGTAATTAATAGTCTCACATCAATGAAATTTGAACTAAGTGAAGAGTATATATTAAAAAAACTCATATAAATCTATTGTCTTAAGATTTTGAGTCAAAATATAAAGTTCAACCCACTGTGCATTGTGCATTGTGCATTTTGCACTTAGCCAATTAGTTTAAATCTCCTTGATTTTTGGTTCTTCTCACCCCTTACCGTAATTGTAAAAAAAAAAAAAATCTCATGTAGATAATCTCTTACAATTAAATATTTGTTTAAAATTAACCTTTAATTGGTACATTAGAAATGTAATTAAAGTATGAGGAAGAAACAAAATCACAAAATTGGTACGTTAATAAACAAAAATTAGTCTAACTTATTATGAACTTCTCATGAAGTCACGATACTACCCCAATTCTGCCTCTCATTTTATAACAACCAGTCAAATCTTCTGACCATATTAATCAATTAGCGACGAATTATGAGGATTGTGCCAATCTCTAATTAGATAAGATGTTTGGCATTATATATGTTGGGTAAACAATTGCTATCAAAACATCACCTTTATCCTTTGTTGGGGAAAGCATTGCACTCGTTTGTTTATTAAATAAGTATATTCAATTGGTGAAAGAAAAGTGGCAGGAATTTAATGTGCTAGGTTTGTTAAATATATACTTTGCATCAAATAACATTAAGTCCTACCTCAAGCTTTGTTGGTTAGGAGAAATAATCATTAGTCAAATATGGATTGCATAAATTTATTATGTTTATCTATATACCTAAGTTTTCTTTGGTGGTGTTACCACTTTTCTTTGACATGTTTGTTGGAGTTGCATCATGACTATTTGCAATTATAAATAAATAATTGAGTTCCACAAACTAAATAGTGGGAATCCTACTCAGATAATCATCCACTTATAGAACCGATACATATTATTCATTTTTTTTCAAAATAATAATAATTGTGTAACCCTTGATATATATGCCTATCCTCTATCTTCAAAGTATGGTTTAGTTCAAGGTTATTGTCTTTTCTTTTTTGTTTGGTCATTGAGATTATTCTCTTATAATGAACAAATAGCTTAGTTGGTTTTTGGACTTGTGCCACAGATTAATAAATAGAAATATATTCATGTTCAGTGGAACATGCGTGATTGATTTTGGCCTCAATTACCACAAGATTGATTAAAGTGTTTACGGAATAAAAGCTGATAAATATGCTTATTTCAACTTCTCATTCTATCATTATTCATAATAAGAAATTTTCAAAACTAATAATAATTCTATGCACTTACTTTTATACTGTGGCCTAATCAAACTATTTTTTTTTTTTAAAATATGACTTTAAAGACATGTTTGTAAATGAGATAAGATTTGACTGAACAATAATGTACATGTATAAAAATTAAGAGTTTAATTGTTATGCGTATTGTATAAAGTTGTTTACATTGTCATCTAATTAAATCATTTTAAATGCATAACTTTTTAAGTAATGAGTGTGATAGTCAACTATTTCTATTTATGTAACAATATTTAATTAGATAATAGTGTAAATAAGCTTTACTCTATTTGTTAGTGCATGTCAATTAATCTTATATTAAACTAAAAATAAAATGCTTGTAGAAGAAGGGTTTCCTTTTCTGATAAGGCACACATGCATATCTCTATGATCAAATTAAGAATTTACAAGCACATGCCAATCCATGCATAATGGTACGTACACTATCTAGAGCACATGGTGATCTTTATCAATGAACTACTGTTGGGAGTCCCTCCTTAATTGATGCGAGACCATTGACCAATGAATCTTGGTAGATGATCCATTGAATACATTCAATGATGACCATTCCAAAGTCTCGGAATTATTCCTTGATTCTTGAAGACTATGAAGTTCAATCTAAAAAGTTGAAGATAACTTTTTCAAGGCGTCTTGAAAATGTGACAAGCATTAATGATCCATTATCGAAGAAGCCTTTCTCCCCTCCACTATAAAGAAGAGAAAAATATGAGAAGAGATATAGAGAGTACATGAGAGAATTGATATTCACCATAGAGTGAGACTAGAAATCCTAGTGAGAAACTAGAAAGACAGTGTACTCCTTCCTTGTTACAGTGAAATCTTAATTTATGTTTAATTTCATAATTTTTTTAATTTTTATTTTTAAAAATATAATCCCAAATTTAAACTAAAAGAGATGAAAAAAAAATCCTAAATAACCATACAATTTGAGAATTCGATTTTTTAAAAATAAAAATAGAAAAAAATTATATAACCAACATAAATTAATATTTTTTACTGTTTTAATAATTATTTAAAAAAAATTAAGTTGATATAATACTAAATTACTTTATTTTTTATATGAGAGTACGGTGCTCATAGGAGTGAGCACCATAGAATCCATCATTAAATTAGTATGGGGGACAAATCATTCCTAGCTCCCTCTCTTCCATAGTACTGATTGTTACGAGTCATCTTGTGTGCTTTCTTTAATTTTTGTGCTTCCCATTCCCATCACAAAAAGTGGGTGATGACTACTATGGTTCCATGTATTTGGCATCATCAAGTAGTATTCTAAAAAATACAAATAAGCGTTAAAATTATAATTTATGCCCCCGATTCTCAAATTTACTGATTTTTTAAAAAGTTGTAATATTAGAATCCAACTTTTCATCTTTGCAAAGAAGTCCCTGTCCTTATCTCAACTTGGTCCCCTCCCCCAAAATTGTGTCTTTCAGCTCCAACATAAGAACTCCATTGCCTTATCCTTCCGCAATCAGTAAACTAAAAAATTTGGGTGTTTTCATATTTGTTCCTTGGAAAGCATAAACAGATTAAAAAATGTTTACTTATGTAAAAAAAGAAATTAAGCAATCACAATCTTTGAAGTCATGATGAAGATTCAAGGAAACTGAAATGCCTGCAATCATCAACTTCCTCAAATACATTTTAGGCTGCCCAAATTCATGGTTAGAACCAGCACAAACTAATGGAAGAACAACATATTGAAACCATTTAATATCAACTAAGATTCATTTGAATACATAAAATAAAAATACAAATTTACAATCTTGAAGAACCTCAATATTCTCACAGAATCCATCATGCTCCCTCCTGCAATGGAAGCTAGCTTTCAAAACACAGATCAAGAACAAATGTGAAACTCTTCACCCCTTTTATTTTGTTTATTCTGCATTTATTTATAGTGGTGGAGCACGACTGTTGGTTGTTGTGAGTGGTGTAGTCAATGTTGGGCAATTGAATGTGGGCGGTGTTCATGTTGGAGACCTGAGGGACTTGTGTTTGTAAACTTTAAAATTTTAATGACTTGTGCAATTTTTAAAAAAAAAATTATTATAGGTGGTGCAGTGACAATGTTGTAATATTCACACCAATTTTCTTTGATTGTTTTAAGTACTATGTGATATTGTGATGATACCAAACACATGAAATATCACCCAAAAAGTGTGTTGGAATCTCATTGCCTTCTTTACTTCACCTACCACCTATTAATAAATTCTCAGGCATCCTTTTCATAGGGTTTTCTAATTTCTAGTGTGATTACTTATTAATTTCTATCCCTTCACGCACCTCTTAATTTCTTTTTTAAAAAAAAAAACACAAACCACTCCCTATTAAAAAGCCGCAATCATAGTACTATATGTTAGTAGTTCATTAATTACTATTGATCATGTAGGATTATTTAGTTAATACTGAATGATTATTTTTTATTTTTAGATATATTATTAACTCAATATATTTAAATATAAAGTGTATTTAAAAATATTGAGTTAACAATGTATTTAAAAATAAAAAATATAATTAATATTGGACGGATGGAGCAGTGAACTTTTCGCGGGAAATATGCACCACCGTTAACAATGAGTCCATAGGTTAAAGTAACGAAAACACAAGTCCATTGATGGTAGTGACCATGCTAATACAAATTTTGGCCATAACTAAGATTATTTATGTAGTGACCAAGCTAATAACAATCACTCGGGCCATATCAAGAGCCACAAATACATCAAGGGACCATCCATAACAATTTTTTTTCTTCTGCTTTTAATCCTAACTTTGATATTTTTGATTCAATGAGAAGAGAAAACCTAATCAATCTCTTGAAGTGATATTAGGAAGTACATATAAAAACTGACATAAATGAAGAACAACGATGTGATGAAGGTGTGGCAACGAGACTGAAGATTCAAGAGTTGCATTTTGAGATGATAGAGAGTCTAGAACAATAAAAAAATTCAAAAAATAACTAAAGGGTGTAATTGTCCATTACCAATAAATTTTTGATCCTTCGCCTTAAGTAAAAGTATATTAGATCATTCTTAATAATTTAAACTTAATTGGTCCTTTTGATTAATTAAGCTTTCTTAATGGTCTAACTCTTAAGTATTAATTTTTTCGTTTATAATAGAATGTAGTTGATGATGAAGATTTATAGTTATATAAAAATTTTCACACGAGAGAATTTATCGGCGGGATGGTCAAGTACTTGTTGGCAACTAAAGTTCTAATTGAACCACCGACTTAATTCCCATTTTGTCCCTTGAGGAAAGTGAGTCACATAAGACTTTGCTTGGCTGGAGTGGTCACTGCTTATCAAAGCAAAAGAAGATTCCAATTTCGAGCGTCAAACAAGAATTGAAATGTAAAATGTGTGGGGCGGGAGAAGCAAAGTTGAATACGCAATTGTGTGGGGACTTTTGCAACTCATTTTCTAGTAGTGGTCCTTGAAAATTCCTTTTGTGCTTCATTGTCCCTGCACATTCTTTCCAATTTTAGCAAAATATTCCCCCTTCGATTCCGGCCATTTGTTATTCTTGTTAAAGACCAAGCAAAGAGATTCTTCATTAGAGTTGGTCCAAGTGGTAAGCGGCTTAGTATCATTTAAGCAATGTCCTGAGTTCAACACCTTGTGTACGCAGTTATCCCCGCTGGGAGACTCACCCGCCATAGCCAAGTGCGCAACCCGGGTCGACCCGGATTAGTCAAGGTTAAGCTTTGGATACTGGCAGAAAATCTAAAAAAAAGAGATTCTTCATTTCTTGTTCTTTATAATTGCATTGCACTCATCATGCTTTATTTGTCAAGCAATAGTTATTGACTTGGTAATCAAAATAAAAACCAACACAGAAGGGCAAATAGTTTCTTTGACAACAGAAATTTGTTTGTAATTTAGGGTGTAAACAGGTTAAATTGGTTCAAGCGAAAAATAAATTAAATCGATCAAATTTAATTGAGTTGGTTTAACTTAGTTTTAATATTTTTTTTTTGACAAATTCAAACTGAATTGATATGATCAATATTGGGCTAGCATGGATCGAGTTGATTGAAATAAAAAATAAAGAATTGTATCTTTTAGAAGTTGTTATTCTTGTAACAACTAACAATGGTGTAAAGTTGATTATGATAAACTCAATAATGATCAAAGATAAAAATAAAATAAAATTAAAAGTTGAAAACTAAAAATCCGAAATTAAACTTTATAATAATTTGTTTAGTATGGTTCAGCATTGTAATGTATTGATTATACTTGAACAGATTCAAACCAATTCTATTGGTTTAGTTTGGATTTTGGGATTCTTTAGATTAACGTGATCCGCTTACGCACTATTATAAATTCTACTCTATTTTATAATTTGCTAATTGAAAGGAGTTATGATAAATTCAATTATAAATGACACGAAGTTTGAAAGCTAAGCCTCGTTCAGTAAAGTGATAGATGCATAAGTTTCTTTGTTTAGAATGAGAACTTTTGTGTTTCTTTCATACAATTATACAAAGCACACAATAGGGGGTAACAATTTCACACATCATACACTAACTAACACGTGTGATGGCCCGAGTTTAAATTCCACTTCCCACATTCCCAATTAAAAAAATATAACTTTGAACTCATCTATCCCTAAAAAGTGATGGAGATAATAATTTCTTCTTAGACCCTAATTAAGGACAATAATATGCGATATATATGATTAAATTTAGTGAACGCTGTTTGAATATATGAATTTTACTAATATCTTGGTTTTATAATTTAATATTTTCCTTAATATTGACATAAATTAACCTTTTAATAACTTTAACACTTAAAAGGAAAAACTGTTCATTAACAACTTAATAATTTCTTTTGGATATTTAATCTGACAACCCTCAGAAGAGAGAAAAAAGAAAGAAGGGTGTCTCGCACGAGATGCAGGGAACATTTCGTGCAAGATGCAAGTTTCAAGGCACGTATCGATTAATGTTGTTGAAGGGGGTCTCCTCCTCCCCCTATATATAGAGGCTTTCCGTGATTGTTTAGACTTACTAATTTACTCTAAGAGCTTGAGAGGTCACACTGTTGTGACACTTTTCGCTCCAATTATATTTTATTCTTTTCTCCCTCTCTTCTTCCATTCGTGGGGAAGTAGTGCCTCCATATAGGGTGTCTGGAGCTCCCAGCTTAGTGCTTCTTAGCGATCAACTATGTTAAGGTGAGTGACTTTCTTTACGGTTTATTTTAGACCATGTAGTTATTTTTAAAAGTTATTTATTTATTTTATTTATGAATTTTTATAAAATCCTAGGAGGTGGAATTTATTATTTTAATTACATATTTATAAAGTTAGTTATTCTTTTATTTAGTTAGATATTCTCTCATGATTATTTATTTAGAAGATTTTTATTTATGAGATAGATATTTACTAAGTTATTTTTAGAAAATCATGAAACTATTTTTAGAACTACATGAGACCACATTTATTGCATTAAACATTTTCATGTTGTATGTGTATGATTAGCATTAAATGATATACATACTCATACTATTTAGTTAGACCCTTGATAAAAGATAATGTTTAAGGAAAGATTCTGGTGGGAGAAGACTTATGTTAAGGAAAGGCTCTTGCTAAGGACAAGACTTCCCTACGCATGAGATCTTAGTCTACCTTTATTTTTTTTAAATAAAATATTTAATAAATATATTAAGTCATGATATGCTATCAGATAAGAGATTATGTTATTATGATCATGTTATGTTATGCATTTAAAATTGTTTTCATGGGAGAATATCTATGATAGAACTGTAAATCAGCGACAACCTACGTTGACTCCGGACATGGAAGCCCGTGATACCCGGTGTCATGTATCATGTAGATTATGGTAACTATTAGGAATCTATAGACTCGGATAATGTATCCCCAACTGTTGTTGCCTAGGTACTTGGGCAATGCGTCATCATAAAGCAAAATCGTAATGCTCAGATCGTCTATCTAGAGAACTCCCCGACTGATTATGTTTTCAATTGTTTTTATGTATTAGTTATTATTATAGAAATGTTTTATGTTTGTTATATATTATGTATTGCATCTGCATGCCATGGTTTTTCAAAGTGTCCCATGTTGCCGTGCAGACGGCCTCTCGCTGAGAGTACTCTCCTTAAAGTTCTCACCCCTCACCCCTCACCTCTCCCTCTAGTGATATGTTACGAAGCAGCGTAGCAGAGCATGGAGTTTATGGTTAGTGTAACGACATCAGAATCCCAGAGTCAGAAGTTCACATTGAGGTGAAGCTATCTATAGGAATTGTTAATTTATTTTTATTTTGTAATTAAGTTATGTTTAGAGTACTCCAATTGTATACAAGCAGGATCCTTGGATCAGTCGTGTATTTTATCATGTATATTTATGTTTTATATAAAAGAGTTCATGTTTATTCAGAAAAAGAAAGTTTTATTTGTTTTAATTAAAGTTAAAGTTCATTTTTTACGAAAAAAGTTCCAGAGGCTTCCGTAAAGAAATTAATCTCTTGTGTGTCTGTCATTGCCCTAAGTTGGGGTGTGACATTTTATGATGAATATAATGAAATGATATAAAATATAATGACAAAAAGTTCTTGTACCGATATTATTTGAGTAACTAATTGAATTATTTCATTATTTAAAAGCTCCAATAGCTGCGAATGAAATGACATGAAAATGGATTATTTCCCTTTATTTCAAATATACAAAATATTGATTATTAATATTATTAATTCCGTTCAAACCCCCAGGACTAGTCATAACCCTGCATGATGAACACAATTATTAATTAAATCATATAAAAGTTAAACCAATGTATGCACCATGCATTAAGTCCAAACTTTTATTCCGATAACCAATTAGCTTCGTGGGTTAAACCCTTTCTTAGACCACAGAATTGAATGTCCTGAATCTAATGTCTAATACTACTTCAACAACAAATTTTGATAGCATACATGAATAACATATACAAAAATAATAAGATGTGAGTGTACATATATCCCACATAATTATTGTATTCTATAACAATACTGATATTTTATTATATTTGTGTACGTTGTTTTTATATGTTATCAAAATTTATTGTTCAAGTAACATTACCAAACGATGAAAAGTGACAAATCAATGTGACCACGCCGTCCTTGGGGTTCATATAGTCTTGATTGGCCTTTGCTTTGTACTCTTCACATGCTGGTGTGGGGATTGTGACCATCATTATTATGTGAGGTACCATTATTTGATACTTGCCTAAATATTCTACTTATAATATGCTTCTTACAAGTTACTATTAGACCTTTATTTAATTAGTACGACTTAGACTTAACACAAGCTCCACATATGAGATATGTCCAATAAAATAAATTTATACTAACATCTAATCATGTGTTGTTATTTATAGTACTTCAGAAATAATGTGTATTAGACTTATTCGCTTCTATTGATGTTAAAATGCGTGATTGAATCACAATTAGTGCATGTAAATTAATCTTCGGTACAATTCGAAAAGGAAAAGGTTATATGAGCAGGGAAAAGGGAAACGACAGAGAAAAAAATTGTAATAGTGAGGGTTCTATTTGTTAGTTGTTGTTGGGTCCAATCATGGTTGGTGTTCCATTGCATTCTAAAGACACACACTTACATTGCACCCATAACTGTTAATTACGATCATATATCCTTTTTGTCATGGCATTGCATTTTTGTGTCAAAGGTTTTGGACAACGTGTTTTTGACCGATTAGGATCATACAAGCCCCCCAAATTGAAAATGATGTTAAGAAATTGGCCAAAATCGTCAATGTTGAAAGTTGGGACTGATGGGTAGAGTTTATTTGAGTCAGCTTCCATTGAGGGTTAAATGGTTTGCCACTTGTCACTCTTATGGCATCGCTACTTTCCATTCTTTTAATATATTGCATTATACTCAATTAAACTAGAGCCAAAATTAAGGATGTCAATTCTTTTGTATCCTACTCACGGGTATCAGTCTCAACTAAATCAGCTAAGTAGGATAAAAACTCATTTTATTATAGTAATTGTTCGTACGAGTAATTATCTAAAATTATTTACGTGAGTTAAGGATTCATATGAATATAACCTGACCATACTTGCATCCCATACACATATTATTTTTAATGGATAATTATATGATGTTTGGGCATGCATGTTGAAGTCTTTTATTTATTGTTAGTGTTGTTTTAACTTATTTTGTATATCTTAGTTTAAATGTTCTCTATGTATCAAATAAATTCTAATTATGTTATTTTTTTTAGTTGTTATGACTAGAGATTATGACATTTAATTTAATTTAATTTATGATTTTGTTTTATTAAAAGGGTTATCTTCGTTTAATTTTATGAATTATGTATTTGTTAGTTAAATTATGTAGTTGTTATGTACTAAAATAATTATTATTTTGTAGTTAACACTTACATTATGGAATCATAAAAGTATTTTTTTTTTTATAGAATAGCAGATATGGTAGAGTTGGATAAAGGTTTATATATTTGTTTGTGAGTAAGATTACAACCCGTGAATAAAGTAGGGTATATTTTTTTTTATTTAATAGGTTGAGTGTAGAATTAGGGTTCAGGTAGAACCCTACCAAAGCCATCCCTAGCCAAAATTGCTCTACAATTGTTGATAACGTAGGGTTTTATAATATCCATTTAGTTCACATCTTAATGTAAATGCATGTTTAATTATAAAAGTAGGGCATGTAAATTGAAACAAATGGAGAATTCATCCGTTTCAATATATGTTTAAATGTTTGTAATTTTAAAGGGCGAAATAAATATTTTAGGTAAAATTTGGGAGCCAAAAAATTCTCAATCATAATAAAGTAGGGTAGAATCCCAAAAATGCAGTAAACATAAACATACATAATAGTTCACAATTAAGTGAGGTAAAGTACAATTTTCGCTGTAGTTTATAAATCTAAAGAAGTGGAGTGACCCACTTCTCTGCGTCCTTCAATTTCTCTCCAATGCAGGTCCCTAGTTTCAATATGACGCTCTGGTACAAAATGGAATTAGGACACGTCAAAGATGGAAAACTGTTAAGATATAATATCATTGAATTGTCTCTACCCATCAACTTCAACTTTTTAAAGAGGTGATTTTTAATATGATATTAGAGTTTATCCTAATATTATTATTGGTCCATCAGTGGATATCCAGTCTTGCAAACTTCCTTGGTGTGAAGGGTGTGTTAGAGTCCTGCATTGCTTAAAAATATGGTTTAAATAGCCTTTATATAGAGTTGTTCATTCCTCTCTTGTAAACTAGCTTTTGGTGTTGAGTTAGACTCACTAAATCCTTAAGAGGAGATCAAAGTCCAAAACAAAAAAAAAATGTAAGGAAATTTAAAGGATGTATAAGGTGTGGATTGGTTAAGAGTATCAACTTAGCCTTTTGATCAAATAATCTAATCCACATAAAAAGTCCAACAACCAAACCCAACATCACAAAGAGCAACACTAATATCAAGCCCAATGGTAAATTTTCAAAAAGCCCTATGTATGAGGACAATGAAGTCATTGCACTGGCTTATGTTAGTTATTTAGTCAGTGTAGTGCAAGTTAGTTATATGCTGATGTAATCATTTTGTTAGAGTTAGTTTAGTTTGTTGTAAGCATAACCACTTATGTATATATTCTGATTACACATAGATCAATGATGAGATATTCATTTCTTCCAATTAAGAATTTCTCTAACAAAAATGCTAACAATGCAACTATTCCACTACTCATCAACAGAAAAATCTGGTTCTGCTAGCTTCTGCAGAGAGCTAACAACTCCCGAATCTTCACCTGAATTATGCACATTCACACCCTTCCTATTCCCCCTTCCCACCCTTGTTCAATACACAATCAAGCCTAAGCCATATGCTTTTGTTGATGCCTCATCAGGATCAGTGATAAGTGTCCAATTTACACAAATTTCAACTATTAAAATGACACTTATTTGCATGAGTTTCAAATAATTATCTAACTTAAATCCCCATTTCTTGTAGGTTTGTAATATATTTTGAAAGATGGATGCAAACATAATTAATTGAAGAATAATCCCAAAAGAATGGAGAAAAGGGCAAAATAGGAAAATGAGCTTAAAAGAGGAAATCAGGCTTGAAGACCGCTCAGCGGTGACTGAAGCTCGCTCAGCGCACATAAGACAAAGACCGCTCAGCGGTGGTACCTGGGCCGCTGAGCGATGCCGCCACCGGAACCACTTGCAGCCGCCGCATTTATTGCGCCAGCTGGCGCCAACCTGGAATTGCGGCGCCGCCCTGACAAAGGCGGTGCCGCCCCTGCATAAAGCTGCCGAAGCATTTATTACACCGCGTGAAATGATTACACAGCTCAGCGATTTGGCCTTGCCGCTCAGCGATAACAACTAAACCGCTCAGCGGTGGTACCGCTGAGCGGTGCCCCTAAATTTTGCCTATAAATAGAGGAGGCCGTGCATTCATTCAAGACATCCTCCAATACATCTTCTCCCATCCATACTTCATTCTTTTCCCATTTCGTTTGTACTTTAAAGCTTAGGTTAGTTTAGCAACAAAGAGGAGGCCGGTGAAGGAGCCTGGAGATCGAGGAAGCTCGGCCGGCCACTGTCATGATAGCGTGATAACGTGTCATGGTAAACGTCCAAACCTTGCCTCTGAGATTCTCTTGTAAGATGGATTTCTAATCCTCTTGTTGTTGGGATTTTGATGAATATTGTAGTATGATTGTATCCATGTACTTTGCATATGAATCTATCAATTTCTATTATTCACTTGATTGATTTTATGCTTAATTCTAGCTTTTGTTTAGTGTTTTGATTCTTGATTTGAGACTTACTTGTATGAATAAAAGTTATACTAATTAAGTTGTAACCAAGTTAAGATCAATCTTGTTATGCTAAGCTAGATTCTAGGCTTAAACGTTGTGAACGAAAGTTACAATCATTAAAGCTGGAACTAAATCATTTCATCTAATTCTTGTTGCCGTAACTGGAATAAAGAGTTAGTCGTTTTAACATCTAGAATAACGCTGGCATACTTTGTTAAGCTTGTGTGCGAATGTGACAGTTTAACAAAGGAAACCTGTGATCTTTTCATGCGCGAAAGCGATGAACAAGTTAAGAACTGGTGGCGGGCAATCAATGAAATGATGATTCTATGTAATAAGTAAATGGATGCATGAAACTATGATATGATTCAATTCCCAACAAAGCTTCCGGATCTACCTCTGATTTGTTGTCTATTTACTTTTATGTTGCTTATTTACTTATTATTTAAACTATCAACAACTTTACCAATCCTTCACTTCATTGTTTAATTAACTAAACTCAAGAATAGTATTTTTGCAACTCTCTGTGGGTTCGACTATACCCAACTATACTGCAATTAGATTCTTCGAGAATCTGAAAGCTGTAAAGAAGGATATATATGTATTTTGAATGACGAAAGTGCAAATAAGCTTTCAACGAAATTGGCACAGTTGTGGGAAACTAGACTATGTCAAGACTGGAAAAAGAGTAATTAGGCTTTCAACAATCAGCAAATGCAGCAGCAGTAGTAGTAGCAGCAACAGCAGCAGCAATGGCCTTGGCCCTCAATTCAGCAGCATCTTTTCTTTTCTTGTACCTTCTGAATGCAGCTTGTATGAAGCATGCAGCCCAAGTCCTCCACTGGTGTGGGTGGAACTTGAACTTCTGCCTCAGTTGCTTGCTGTGCAATCTTCTGAACTGAGATGCAACAAACTTGAGCTCCTCTGTTATGAGTGCAAAGGCCTCTACCTCTAAGATGGCATTGACTATTCTGGTGGAAGAAGGGATCGATTATCACAATTGGTCTTGGGTCCAGGGCCCATGTCAGGAGCTCCTCGCCGCATAAGTCATCGGGGTCCTATTCGGCACGAGTTGAAGAATCCGGTCCTGCCGCCGTTGGTCGTGTTAGAGTCCAGGTGGCCTCTAATTATGAAGAGCATCTTGTTGACAGGGCCGCCTTCATGGACAAGGTATGTTCTCTCGGTGCACAGCACCGGCTTTAGCCTCTCGCAGATCGCGTCTAGCATCCTCTCGTCCATTTGGTCGAACAATGGGACCTGTGTTGATCATGATAATTCAGAGAGAGGATCTTGCGGATACAAATTTAACATCTTATATTCAGGTAATCACAATAAAATTGAGTCCCATATGTGTAATTTCTTCTAATTCCTATCAATTGTATCATATGAGGTGTTAAATTTGTATATATGCAATAATTTTTGAAGTGAAACAAACTAGGTTTGAGAAGTATGAGTCTTACTACTTTGGACGTGATCTTCATTTAGATTCAGAACTATATATCAATAGCAAAAATCACCAAGTCTTTTCTCATAGGCACAGCTATATGGATCAAATGATAATACTGTGCTTTATTGTAAACTGTGTCTATAAACAAACTTTTTAAAATTTAAACCCTTCAATTAATAGTTTTGTTTATAGTTGGAGGGTTTAGAATTTAGAGTTTATAGTTCGTCTCTTGATTGAGAATTAATTTTATGTGTAAATGACTTACTCGTTGAACTAGCTCAAGACATAGGTGGCGCTTGATGTCTCTACAGAGGTCCACCGGAAGTCCTTTAATAAGGGCCTCTTCGTTTACTCCTCGCGTAGCCGGCCGTTTGTATTGATCATACTTATGCACAGATTGTCTTAGTTCTGGAGGTAGCTGACTGTAATGCATCTACTGCTCTGTATCAGTTCTTCTGACCCTCCACTCTTCTAACCGGACAGTGGTTGATTAGAGGTATGTCTGCCAACAAAATTTCAGTTCTATTAGTACATCAATATTGAACAAAGTCAACTCAGGCAGGTGAAATAGGTTCTTACAATTCAATGTGGCGAACTAAAACTACATCAGAGTAAGGGTTGAACAAGTTTGGTTTTGGAAATTTTTTATTGTAATGTACCAATATGTTTCTTGTAGTAATGTAAGGTATATTTGAACTAATTCATGTGACGATTAGAGAGTTCAAAAGTATCAAATAGGAAAGGATACTTTGAATCATAGAACTATAATGAAATACACAATCAATCAACATTTATCAAATTTGAAAAAAGTTAGAAGAAATGGTTTGTTCCTCTTATTTTGATTTCTCGAACCGAGAGATCCATGAATGAGGATTCTAATGCATATAGATACAAATGGTACAATGGGAGCAAGAAATTCTAGGCTATATGCAAATAAGCTCTAGGTTAAGAGACATAATTTAACTGCACTTACCTGCATATTACCAATGAGCAATGCAAAAAGAATCAATCCAAGGGTTGCAACAAGAATGACAAAGATGATTTCTCCAACAAAAATGCTGGTAAGAAGACCTTGTCCCAAAGAACTGCACCCAACAATCAGAAACACATTAGCTAGAAATGCTTTTAGTGAATCATGAGCACCTAGATGAGAAATCTATTTTGCATTTTGCATGTAAAAAAGAGTAAAATATTTTCCCTTATTTTATCAACTATGTGGTTGTCAAGCAGGAAGACATCATTAACCTTTCCCTCATTTTCTGATTGGAGAAATATCATTTCGAAACATAGGATTACATATGTGATGATAATTGGAAATTCCTACTTTCTCGCATTATTCCATTCCCTTTCTGATCCGTGTAGTGAACTAAGCTACATAAAAAGCTTAGAGTCTGTTTGGTTTTTGCTTTCCTTTTCTGTTTCCTATTTTCAGTTTGTTTCTTGTTTTTCAAGATTTCGTGAAGGAAATAGTGAAAATAGGAAACATGATTTTCTTAATCTCACTATTTCCTTCGTAAAGTCTTGAAAATTGGACAACAAATTGAAGACAGGAAAGTAAAAGCAGAAACCAAACAAACACTTATTCTGCACTGAACTGCCACAAGTCTCAGCATTTGGACTTTGGAGTTATTCATCTGAACTTGACTATGATAAAGATGGTCAATTAAATAGAACATATCAAACTAATTTTAACTAGTTTAAATCCTTATATTCTTATGCACCATAAGGCCAATAAGGCTTACCTTAGATTCCTTAGACCCCACCATAGGCAATAGAAGTACTTCTCAAAGAATGATGAGGTTGTAACTCCTGATGTCACAGCATGACCATGTATACCAAACGAATAAAAGTTAGCACTTGGTGAGCATAATTTTTTAACATTGCTTCTTACAAACCAGGAGACTCTGAGAGCATCTTTAACCCTCTTGCAGTCAAGAACATATATTGACAAGACTATGACTCCAGATCACAAACACTCCTCCAGCATGCTTCTTGTCGATCAATCGATAGAAGGTACCAGTAAACTCCTAAAATCTTTAATTAATAAAAACAAAGAAAACACGAGGGACTGAATTTGGTCTATACATCAAAATCCTTCCCTATTAATGTTAGACTGAATGTTCCTTAATAAACAAGATAAGGAAAATAACAGAAAAGGCTTTCATGCATATAGTAGCAACATCCATCTGTTAGAGAAATAAGAAAATGAAAGTTTTCATGTACTTACATGGCTAGCCAGCATGTAAAGGATCAGGTTGTAAGTAGTACCTGCCCATGCTATCTTTGTCACAACCCCTGTGGCTTTTACAATTTGTGATGAGAGTGGAAAAATCAGAAACAACCATGGTATATACTGAAAAATAATGATGAAACGAAGGACTTTTTATGTGTTCGCCATGGTTGAGCCCCCAAGGTTTGGGATGACAATCCAAATCATCACCTGAAATTAGCCATAACACAGGAGCATGCTTAGCTAGTTAAAGCACCATGGTTTTGTTTACCAAAAGAATAAATATCCCTTTTAATTCAACATTGAACATTTTGGAGTCGATATAAGTCTGGTTTTGAAAAACATTTTGACATCAATTCAATAATAAGATTTTGAATTCCGACATCAATTTCATTCTTCTGTCAATCATCATACTGATGATCTGACAGAATGATAAAATTGATGCCAAAATACAAATTGTTGAGACTAAATTAATGTTAAAAATCTTTTCAGGACCAAACTCCCGACAATTCTTAAAGAATATATAGGTAATCTTCAGTGACTCACTTACCTGAGGAAGGGGCAAGGCAGCAACAAAGTCTAACCAGAAACCTTTGAGAAAGTACGTTATCTTTGTAGGGTCTACAACAAGTTCTCCTCTCCCAAACACCCTTGAAGAAGGAGCAAAATATGTTGTCCGAAACCTCATGAGGATCTAAACCATGTAAAACGCATCTGCCACTGATCTTATGACAGTGAGGACAACCTCAAGTGTTGTTCCAATATCAATGCACACTTCACCTCTAACTAGTGGCAAATAAAAGAATATAGGGTCCACAAACAGAGAAACCAAGCATGCTACCAAGAAGATCTTGTTCAAACGGCGAACCATTTGTCCTCGGGGA
Source organism: Nissolia schottii (assembly GCA_003254905.1). Classification (NCBI taxonomy): domain Eukaryota; kingdom Viridiplantae; phylum Streptophyta; class Magnoliopsida; order Fabales; family Fabaceae; genus Nissolia; species Nissolia schottii. Next base: position 40,071 of record QANU01015246.1, read on the forward strand.
TCAAGTATTCTCCTTCTTACTCTTTCATAGTCTTCTAAGAACACTCTCGACAACACTCTAGCTTTCAAGAACTTCCCTGTCTTCCTTGACTCCTTATTCTGATCTCTTTTGGAACTAGGCTCAGTTTCTTCAATGTTGTACTTTAGCTTCATTCTGATATCGCCATTATTTGTTTGGATTTTGGCTAGTTTAAGATCATCTTGGAATCTAAAATGTGAAACTTAATATTAAAAGGCTTTATAAATTGGTTTGCCACTTGTCACTCTTATGGCATTGCTACTTTCCATTCTTTTAATATATTGCATTATACTCAATTAAACTAGAGCCAAAATTAAGGATGTCAATTCTTTTGTATCCTACTAACGGGTATCAGTCTCAACTAAATCAGCTAAGTAGGATGAAAACTCATTTTATTATAGTAATTGTTCGTACGAGTAATTATCTAAAATTATTTAAGTGGGTTAGGATTCATATGAATATAACCTGACCATACTTGCATCCCATACACATTATTTTTAATGGATAACTATATGATGTTTGGGCATGCATGTTGCGTCCTCCTTCCCACCCTTGTTCCATACACAACCAAGCATGAACCATATGCTGTTGTTGATGCCTCATCAGGATCAGCAACTGTAGTAGCAGCAGCAGCGGCCTTGGCCCTCAATTCAGCATCATCTTTTCTTCTCTTGTACCTTCTCCATCTCTAATGCTAAACATTGCCTTAATATATATTTTGATCCATTAAAAATTACGATTTTTCAAATCAAATATTTTGCATATAATAAGTTAATTATTCTATTAAATATGATCGGTTTATTAAGTGTAGTTGAAATGATTTGTTTCAATTTTCACAACATATTCACTTATTATTATATATGTCAAATATAACACGTCAATACTTAATGATTACTTGATCATGAATTTCATTATTAGTTATCAAATCAAATTTGATAAAGAAAAAGAAAAAAATTTATAGCCCAATAATTTTATCTCGAAACAACGTACGAACCTGAAAATTAAGAGAACTCAAATCATTTTGACCGAAACAATTTTTTTTCTCTCTCCTCACTCAACTGCAATCCAATCCAACCCATGACTGTCAGGAATTTTGTATTTGTTATACATTTGTGAAAAACTGTCAGGCCACCAAATACTGCTCAGAGATAAATAATTAAATATTTATGAAATATATTTATTATGTATTTTATGACTTATGAGTACATAAATGACTAATTATTTTTTATATCTTGTTTTAACATTTAAATCAATGACTCATAATTTTTATAAAATAAGCATTAAATATGTTTTGTAGTATTTTTCTTTGACAGAATGACCAAACAATTATAATTATAATGTGATAAATATCGTAATTAAAATATTAGCAAATTTTATTTAAGGAACTTGAGTGTTAACTCACAAATAAATTTTTTTAGTGACTAAATATATTAACTCCGAGACTATATTACTATAATAAATTTGGAGTTAGAAAAATAATTTTACTATTTATAATAATTGCTAAAATTTATTTTGATATAACATTTAATATAAACTATTAATTTTGAATTATCAATTAATCATGTGAATGGAAAAATATTATGTGGCTAGCAGTCTACCACTTCATGTGGGCACAGTTACTGCAATGAGATTAGTCATTGCTATTAACGGTGGACACCCTTGATGCACCTAACAAAATTAATCATGGTTGTTTATATGTATGACTTTAAAAATAATTAATTATGTATAAGAGTAAAATTATTTTAAAGGTGTGATAAATACAATTGAATTTATTGTGATTCAAGTGTGAATGTAATTATAATCTCACATTAATAAAGTTTATACTAAGTGAAGAGTATATATTAAAAAAACTCATATAAATCTATTGTCTTAAGGTTTTGAGTCAAAATATAAAGTTTAACCCACTGTGAATTGTGCATTTCGCACTTAGCCAATTAATTTAAATCTCCTTAATTTGGGGTTACCGCTTGCCATAATTGTAAAAAAAAAAAAATCTCATGCAGATAATCTCTTACAAATAAATTTTTGTTTAAAATTAACCTTTTAATTGTTACATAAGAAATGTAATTAAAGTATGAGAAAGAAATAGAATCACAGAATTGATACGTTAATAAACAAAAATTAGTCTAACTCATCATAAGCATCTCATGAAGTCATGATACTTCCCCAATTCTGCCTCTCATTTTATAATGACCAGTCAAAAATCCTCAAGGGGAAGAATTCAGGGCAGTAATTGTGAACCAAATAATTATCCATTTTAGATTTTAATCTTCTATTTGTATATTCAAGATGCATTATATTTATTCATTTTCAGTTTGTTGAATTCATTATTTTATCCTTATTAAGGTATATACTTATTTTAATGTTGTATATTACACGAAGATATAGTTTTTAACATGAAAATCAAACTTTCAATGCAATGCAAAGGTTAAAAAAAAAAAAAAAGAAGTTATTGTTCATTCTTATTTCCACCGTTTAGTAGTTTCATGTTAATACTATATTATTAATGTGATCAGAGTATCTTACCAAAAAAAAAAAAAGTGACCAAAGGTATAACCAATTGATATCTTTCTAACTTTATATTATTTTAAGTTATTTTTTCCATTAGTTTTGTAAATTAATAATTTAATCAAATTATTTTTTTATAATTATTACACTTTAAAAAATTATCCGTAAATAGCACATGCACAAAGCCCTAAAAAATGGGAGATTGCAAAATATATTGCTTTATTAAAAAAATATGAATTAAAAAATTCAAATACAAATGCAACTAAAAAAGCACATTGCAAATGTCATTCAGATAAAAAGTGAACAACAATTAAAAGCGTTTCAAACAAAAATCCTAAATAATTCTTTCATTAATAGGCATATGCAAAAAAATAGATACTACTTGATAAGGGTATTAATTTCTTACCCTAATAAGAGTTAAAATCCTAATCTGTAATAATTTTTAATAATATCCTAACGAACAAAAAAAAAACATAATTGACTCAAAATTTTAACCTAAAAATTTATTGATAAAATCCATATTAATAATATGGGTCTTCAGCTTCATTTAAAATCAATAATATATATTATAAACTCATTATTCCTGAGGAGGAAGGTTTAGGTCAAATCGGTATGCTGCATGTGCTTCCTGAGGAGGATGGTTTCGGTCAAATTGGTGTGTTGCATGTGCTTCCTAATGAGGAATATATATTATAAACTCATCATTCCTGAGGAGGATAGTTTAGGTCAAATTGGTGTGCTGCATGTGCTTCCTGAGGAGGATAGTTTAGGTCAAATTGGTGTGCTGCTGCATGTGCTTCCTGAGGAGGATAGTTTAGGTCAAATTGGTGTGCTGCATGTGCTTCCTGAAATGCTACATGAAGGGTTCCATAGCAACTTGAGGCGGTGCCGCCACATTTGGAGGTGGTGGAGGCGGTGCCGCCCCATTTCGATGTTTCTTTGTCGTATGGATAGCTAAACCTGCTTGACACTTAAACATTTTAGCACAGAGATGACATTGATACGACCAAAGGGTGCTTGGAGTGGGAGTTCTGCAGTTCTGTGTACCTTTCCAATATGAGTTTTTAAACCTTGGCTGGTAAAAAATGTTGGTCTTGGCAACTAATACCCAAGAGGGGGGTGAATTGGGTATTTTAGAAATTATTCCAATTTCAACAAATATTGCATTTTCATGCAATTAACGTTACTATGCAGCGGAATATAACAATTAAAGATGCAATATAAGCATGCTCAATTATGTTTATAATAAAACAATAAGATTAATAGAGCAACTTATAAACAATTATCAACATATGCAATTCTCAAATATACAAGCCAATAATATAACTTTGCAATAAATAAAGAGATAGAGTTAGAGAGATTGCAAACAGTGATTTATCCTGGTTCGACCACCCTTGTGATCTACGTCCAGTCCCCAAGCGATTTGCTCAAGATTTCTCCACTATCATCAAGCTTCTAACTTAGGTGCTTGATAAACCTTTACATCCAAGAGCACTCCTCACACTTAGGATCCCCCACCTTTGTGTAGAAGCCTCAAGAACCAAACCTTAGGGATACCACACCCTAAGCAACTAGAGGGATACCTCACCCTCTTTACAAGTGTATGGAAATTTGAGTAGAAAAAGAAACTCTCTCAAAGAGTAGATAATACAAATTGAAGCTCTATAGGAGTATTGACAATATATCTCTCTTTTGCTCTTAAGATGATGGAAAATATTAATCCATTGATAATATGAAGTATGAGGATGATAGGAATCAAAGGCTTGGCTAGATATGAGAGTTTAATGGGTATTTATAGGGTTTCTAAGTGTACTAGCCGTTTATAGCCGTTACCCATTATTTTAATCAATTTTATCCATTGAAAAACTAGCCGTTTCTGGCTTCAGGACTCGAGTCATTCGAATGACTCTTGAGGATTCATTCGAATGGCTGATGTAATATAGCCGTTGGGCCTCTGATGACAGAGTCATTCGAATGACCATTCTTGAGTCATTCGAATGGCACATTCGAATGACTTATTCTTGAGTCATTCGAATGACTCAACAAAATGACTTGCTCTACAAATTTTTAGATCTTTCTCTTAGCTTTATGTAGCAATTTGAACCACCTCAATTGGAGTTCTATAGCCCAAGATATCACCATTTTACTAACTACTGTGCAAGTCACTTTGCCGAGCATGCCACTCATCCATTTTCTTATCTTTCTTGATTCCTAAGTTTGTCTAATTCATTTTACGTCCTGGAATCAATTAAAATCATTTAAGAGCATCATCCTAAGAGTTTAGAGAGAGATATATATCAATTTTCCTTTGACAAGAATACCTTAAGTCCTAAGAAACTATTTCCCTTTTTACCATTTGCTTGGATTTGGTATTCTTTATGGATCCTATCTTCGGCATTACCATGTTCTTCATGGAATTGACATTTCATGCTTCGCCTTTTGACTTTGGGCATCATATGAATGTTCCTTCTTGTTCCATCTTGTTCTTGATGCCTTGGACTTTCCTATACACAAGATAATTCGCTAGAAAGTATAGTTAGTCCAATGTGTTCCAATATCTTCATATGCATATATAGATTAATCAATGCATCATACATATACAATTAGGCAAATATCAAATTATATTAATCAAATAATATTCTTTGCCTAGCATGCATGCATTGTAACACTATAGCACTTGATATTCATGCATATACGCATATCGACACAAATATATCCAATCGTTAATCCATCAAGCACATATAGAGAATTATTGGATATGTTCTCAAAAGGATGTTTCTCATATATCATTGTATGATGTGTAAGCTATATGAATACCATCAAGTTCAATCATACAATATCAAATGTATTCTATTTAGCATATAATATCCTTTTGCATTCTAATTGTCATTATCTATTTGTTGTGTACTTTTTGTTATCATCAAGATATATAACAACTAGGGAAACCTAGTTCTACAAATATAAGCATATACAATGAGCATAGACAATTAGAGGATATTGTATTTGTCATTATCAAAACATATTGTATTAAACAATTGGAATAACTAGGGAAACCTAGTTCCACAAAAAAAGTTTATCACATTGCGGGCATGGAATAAACATGGGGGTAGGCAACAAAAATGAGAAAAAGAAATTATGAAATACTTAGAGCAATGGATTGATTTAGAAACATGTAACATGGGAGGGGGGGCGTGTGTGTATATATATATATATATATTTGAAATAAGGTTATATATAATTTAGAGAAAGAAATAATATCCAAAATCTATTTTAGCATAATTGATAGTTTCCTTATGTAAAAATGTAATTAAAAATATTCTTAAAAATAGATTTACTTTTTATTTACTCTCATATTTTCTTTCCTTTATTCGTCTCACTAAACACTCTAACAAAAAACCAAAATAATATTAATATATATATATATATATATATATATATATATATAAATAATAGTGCGTTGCACATGTGCTATACAAATAATAGAAATTAAACATTAATTTATATTGAAACTATAATTAGTTTTTTTCTAAATTAACTGGATTCTTAATTCTCATATTATTGAAGACTAAATGTTATTCATATAGTTTTATGTTTATAATTAATTGCTTTTTCTCATGCATCGCCTGCACATTGCAAGTGCATTAAACAAATATGAAGCCATGGGAGTTGCTATTGCTACTCCATATATATTATCTATCTATTGTCACTTCCACTTATTTGATTTTTGTTTAATTTTCCTAAAATGTCCCTTGTTCTTTTGTAATTAAACTAATAATCTACTGTTAATTCTAATTTTATTAAACTCAATATTACTGGTATTTTTTGAAAATTCTTCTTTTTATTTCGTAATTAGTACTTTTTGTGAAATTTTATGTTGTGAGAAAGATTTCATTTTTTTATTAGTTTTTTCCTCATAAATCAAATAAAATTTAAAAGTTTGCATAAAATGAGAAAAAAATGTAAATGTTTCACTATTTGATTCTCTTAATATTAAAGATAGTTTTAAAATTGAATCAATTTTTTCACTTCACTTGATTATCTTTAAGAACAAATAGTACTTTTTATAATTTTTATTTTAATATTCCATAAACATGATATGAAATAAAAATAATCTAAGTAAATTATTTTTAACATGACAAATTTTTAAATTAAATGAATAATATTGATCATAATTTTCTTTCCGTCATACGCTCGAAGCATATATATCATGAGCATGAAGCAATTTTCAAAAATAGCAAAGGAAATAGTAAATGAATAAAAAAAAAATAAGGCAAACAATAATCATAATTTATTATTACGCTTGATAATTAAAGTTAATAGCTGCAATTGTAGTTATGGAAGATTTACAGGTTATGAATATATATAACTTAATACACGTAAATAAATTATTAATTTAAGTTTTTTTTAAATTTTTTCTAAAAGTTTCTGGTACATGGAATTACAATTAAGGTTTATGATTTTGGTGTGTGTATATATATACACACACATCTCACATTGGATCATAAAAAAAAATATACATTTAATATTAATTAACACAAATTGGATGTCATACTTGCAACACTCTAGTTAACTGCCTGTGCTCGAGTCATACGCAATGCTCACTAGGTTGTCGATCATCTGGTGGGCATACTTATAGTCCTTTATTATTTTTCGAAAATACAAGGTTAAGGAAAATATGGACCATGTCAAAACTCTTCTACTTACTACTTATTCATAAAGTATGAGTCGCGCGTGAATCAAAACATATAATACAAACGATAGCGTTGGAGCTTACTTGGGTGAATCCTTCATAGCGCAATAAGCATAATAAGCAGTTATATACACAAACTTGGTCCATCACATATTTGCATCCACAGTACGGTAATAGAATAATTTACATACAAGTGCCATATATGCACGCCAAAATACATATCCAAAATGAAACTAAACTATCTAGTCCTCAGACTGGGTCCTCGGTCGGATTGCACTTGGCTCCTCACGGCTCCACAGGTGGCTCTCCATAGGGCTCCTCATAGTCCTCCCCCACTCCTAGAAGCATAAAGCGAGTGGGGGTGAGAATGCTCGTCCTCCGCGGGTTACCTTAGCGTCGGGAGTTTACTCTAACTCTTTGGCATGCCCTATCGACGTTACCAAGAGTATATTATTTAACATTCTTTGGGACTTAGTGACGTCACGTCCTTGGGTATCCATTTTTTTCTTTCTTAACATAAATATAAAATCAGGTCTATGCCTACGTTAAATCATTAACCAATCCATCTTGCTGGACTGGCGAGGGGCTTGTCAGTAGACGTGCCAAGAGAGTGGATAATCCTAATCATATAACTATGTACTTTCTTCAAGGTACACCAGATCGTCTGTGATTGGAACCTTCTTAAGATCCACTTTTCCCTAAGATTCAATTATGCTCTTTAAGACATTAGGTGATTGTTTTTCTAGTTATCTACAGTCGTCCTGAAGCCCTGATGACAATGGAGTCCTTAGGATGCATGATAATAAAGCACATAATCAATTTTCCTCCGCGTTTACGCTTTATCGGGGTCTTTGTACTTGTTGGAACATGTGGGAATCCTAAAAACTTTAGTCTTTCAGTTGTCATTCGAGAAACTAAGGTTGTTTACTCGAATAAGACTGAAATTTGGTTCTCGGGTTGCAAAAATGGGTCAAGTTACTGCTAGGCAGGCCGCTCAGCACTCAGACCTGGCTGCTTAGCGCCCTGGCTTGGTTGAAGGCTCAAAGCGTCAAAATTTGTAAGTTTCAGTACCGAGGCCTTTTCCACACAGTCCCAACTAATACAATTATATTTTTCTAATTTCAAAATTACATCGAATCATTCATGCATCACAATAAATGTAATTTTTTACTTAAAATCTACTACATTAGTTTTTCATATAACATACATATAGCATATAAAAATCACCAAAGAGGAGAGAAAACTGTAGTTACCCACCTCTAAAGTGTCTCTAAAAATTACGAAAGAGCTTTGGCACGATCCTACTATTTTTCCTGACTCCAACAACGTAACCACGTGTAATGACTTGTTATTACACCAACATGCCAAAGATGGTTAGCACCGGGTTAAGAAACAAACTCATATTTTAAAATAATTTGAGTTTAATTCTAAAATCTGAAAGTATATCTTGATCTTAATAAAATGATCGGTGTCAAACCTATCTAAATAATCAATACATGGATGAACATAATACATTAAAATTAATCTCTACTTAATAACTTAAATTTTTTATAGATTTGATTTGATGACGTTAAATCGTAATTGCATATTTTATTCAAATATTATATCAGTAAGTAAATAGCTGCAACTAGAAAAACCCTGCTCCATCTATAAGAAAGCAATTTGGTGCCTGTTGAAGTCAAAAGTGAGAACATAGGGGTGTCGACTTGATAATAGTAATGCCAAGAATTCTTCTAATCTCCCTCAACTTGTAGCCACCACATCTTGTTTTCCATGTGTGACGGTGCAACATTTTCCCCTGCATAAAGGCACATGTTATTGTATGCGTTTAGCATTTGTCGGCTCGTGTCTCATCTATTATTAAAATCTCATTCAATAATAATAAATAAAACATGAATTGACACAATATCTCATGTTAAATAAGTCTAAATAACACAACTCATATATACTAATGATGATATAAATTAGTTGTGGTGGTTGTAGAAATTTTGGATTTTATTAAGTGCAAATCCGACAAGCCAGCCACATCCTTCAGTTACTTGCTTGATACTGATTAGGATATTAGAATTAAAAGATCAACCGCCTGTTCCTTCCATATTAGTTACCTATCAGACAATGCTTTTATCTAATAGCTTGATGCATATTCCATTCTACATTTATTATGTGCATTTTAATTAACATATCACTTTGATTTTTCTCTTATTTTGAAATCCTTTTTATAAGCTAACGTGGCAACGGCGGTTGGAGTAACAATTATGGCTGCCATGAACATAATATTATTAAAAAGTTTGGTAATCTTGCCAAGTGATTCAGTAATTATTCATTTTAAATAAAACCTTTGAATTTAAATATCATGAATTGTTAAAAAGTAACCGTGTGAGAGTTTTTATCTCCACAACCGATCTAACTCCAATCCAATAAATTTCGGATACTGCTAGTTCAAAGAAACAGAAAATGGTGATTTTCTAACAAGTACCCACCTTAGTTAGCTTAATGTATAATCTATCGAGAGAATATCATGAGGTCCGCAATGGAGTGATAATTTATATTTCAATAATTCATTATCCATCGTGAAGAGGTAAGAGACAAATAAATTATTTATATATTTACATATAGATTAGAATTCAAGGCCTTGACAGCCCTAGCTTTAAATGAAGAACCATGATTGGTTGTACCTTCCAGATGATATCAGATCAACTTGCACAGACTGTATCCAATCCAGTATCCACCATACACGGAGATTGGAGAGGCATCCCCTAGGATTTTGAGAACGGAAAATGATTTCTTATGCACCTGTTTGTGACCCACACGTTTGCCATGTTCATACAAAAAATAATGCAATGCATTGCAGTGCTCACAGTATTGTCTCCAATTTACTGATCCATTCACAGGCTTGGTTTCAGTTTTGGACACATTTTGTGATCCATTCCTAAACTTAAAAGAAGCCTTAGCAACACTATACTAACATTGCATTTAGTATTAGATATAAGACACAAGAACAGATATACAAAAATAAAAAATGAAATTGAGACAATTTTTTGTGTATCTCTGTCCCTCATTCTATCTTTAATACCAAACAAAGCCCAAATGAAAGGTTAATTAGAGATAGTAAGAAACATAAAAAAGACCACATATGAAACTATTAGAAGAGATTAATAATTTAAATACAAACATGATCTATAATAAGATATTATAATGTCATCTAATTCATTTAACCGATTCCCATTCAGTTTAATTACAGTCTATCAATGTTTCAAATTCAGGTTGAACGTCCAAAAGTTGAGCAAATTCCAGAAGCAAAGTTAGCACCAAGCTCAAGTTAAATTTATATAAAAGCAACAAAGTAAAAGAGAAATCATTTTGCTACACCAGATGCAGTCCGTGGAAGTAGACTACATAAATTGAGCATCCACTGGCAATGTTGACATGCCTGATGCAAGCTCTGTCGCTGTAAGATTTTTCAGGAAAAATTATAATTAGACAGCTTTTAAGCACAAAATTTGCAGGACATGCACAAGGCATCTCTCTCTCTCTACCTTTCCCTTCCAACCACAAAAAATTTCTCTCACAATGTTGAGGTAGAAGGGAATACACAAAAGAAGAAGAAAAGAAAGCAAAACAAAAACAATTTAGCAGCATATCTTGTGACTTAAGTGCTAAAATGGAACTCTCATCCTATTCCTGTGAATCAGAAGCAGCTTCTGTCAAACATGACCTCATAATCTTTGCAAGCTTTGCGCAAGCATCCAGGCACAGCTGCATTCCCTGCACACATGAAGCTAAAATGTCACCAACAGTTTGTTCAAATCAATTATTATATGTTAATAGAATCAACTGATTCCGATCAATAGACATTATATCATTACATTGCAATTGCAGCTCTCTATAAATTGGAGATAGCCTTCACTCAGTTATATTTATTAACTCTGATAAAATAAGATGCATAAATAGGAGTTGCAATCTATGTAGCACCTATACTTCATCCTTCCATTAGTTCCAGTATGTAGGATGTATCGTGTCCGATACTTCTAAATCCCTCCTAATTGTGTTTCTTCATGTTAAAAATTTTGTTTTAGACATTGTCCTCTTCATTTTGCTTCCATGCTATGATAAAGTATTTTATACCGTGATATTTAAGGTAGTTATGATAAGAATCAAATAAGTTTTGTATCTAACAATATATAATTGGATGATTATGTAAACAGTTTTACAATTACAATACATCAAAACTAAATACATATATAAAAAAACGTATCCATGTATATTAAATTTTAAAGATTTATCATGTTGCTGCATTGGTATTGAATCGTATTTGATAAACTTACAATTGAAAAGAAGTATTAGCAAGATAGCAATGCCGATATGCAATCCTCAGAACAGAAAACCTTGCATCTAGTAAATGCTTTTTCTTGATATCAGTATAAAGTGGACAAGTAACCAGAAGTGAGTTCACAACTACAAAGTTCAAAATAGTCATACCTCTTTAATCTTTGGGGTGGACCACTCCCCGATAACAGTGAGTTGGGTGATTTCATAACGGGAAGGCATGCACGTAATCATCAATCTTCCATCTTGGCAGTTTTCCTCCTCAAAAATAGGATCGATGACAAGGTTCTTACCGAGACAGGACTGCAATCATCAAAAATGAAAAGAAACAGGAAAAAAAAAATTTAACATTTTATGATAAGAAGCAACACAATGAGTGTGTCGAAAGAAAAATAAGCATGTCACAGTGGAACTATTCATGGCAAAGTCAGTGACTAATAATCCCTACTCAGGCAACTGACAGTGAGGCCTCAGCCACAAGGTGCTGGTAGTGAAATTCAAACCACTGCTCTGCAAGTGAAGTTCAACAGCACTGAGCTCAGGTTGTCAACTAAGCCACACCTCGTGGTTAACTAAAGGAATCTACATGTAAATGCAAAATGTTTTTTTTCGCCTTCTACATTTACATGAGAGACAAAATTTGGTTGAAGCAATCAATAAATGACAATAAGGTAAACCAAAACAACGATAAATGTAGACTTCTAATTCTACTGTTTCTTGATTATTTATATTCAGAACAGTTTCATCTTTAAATTTCTAACCATCAATACAGCATCATAATCAATTGAATAGAAAATGATAATGAAGTGAAAAGCTTACTGCCGCTAGACTCCAGCACCAATGCAAAAACATCCACCGTTTTCTTGGGGAAAGATTCCAATATTATTGCACCCTCCAAAGCTTTATGAAGCATTGCACTGTACTCTTTGTGGTCTGAACCCTAACTTTGCAAGATTCAAGATATTATATGCTAAATAACTATGAGATGACAGAAAGAGAACCATGCACAATTATTGTTTTTCATTTTTTTTATGTACTTGTCCACGAATTGGAGTTGCAAGTGTTGTAAAGCTGACACTGCAATTTAGACGCCCTACATCACTGAACATCATTGCCTTCTTACTCTCCCTTGGCCCAAATCTGAACCAAAAAAAATGCAAAATGAAATACCGACATTAGGCAGAGAACAGGACAAACAACAACTGTGAAGAAACACATCCGAGCAAGCTGATTTTAGTAAGTCATACAATTATGAGATAAGAGAATCATTCACACAGATACAATGACCTTGGTATTTCCAAACTCTGCATAAGCCGATCCTGATGCGGCATTCACAGCACCCGTCCTGAAAACTGCAAGTCACCAAACATTAGCATTCTTAGGCAAACAATACCATTTTACAACAATAATAACAACTAAGCCTTTTTTCCCAACATGTGAGGTCCAACTAAATAGAACAAACGACGCCACTACACCCTATCCATCATAAACAATACAATATCACAAAGCAAATAAAATTTCCTGAAGCAGACATGCACTGTTGACTATCAGCATTCTGTAAACTTCAAAATTCTCTAACTTCCAAATACTCAGAAATTCTGCATTAGCTTCTAAGTAGGTTACAATAACCACGCTTAATTTGCATAGATAGACTATTTACACTTGAATTACAACCGAACCATCATGTCAGCCCCTTCGCTAGCAAACACTGTTTTTACAATTCTGCAAAGTTTCATTTTAAGCATACGAATGATCAGCATCCAGCATACTTTTTCATATGTCCATGATTTCAGCTGACACAATACACCTTACGAATTACGAAAAAAAGTAAAATAAAACGAGAGACCCTTATCCTTATAGTCACAATTCAGCACGTATTCATCATATCTAGTACAATGGCATTCCTATGTCACAAAAAAATTAAAAATAAAAAATCAGTACACAATTTATATACATAAAAAAGACTTTGTTTCAGTGATATACCTAAACAAGCTATGACTAAAAAAAAGCATTTGTTGTGATGCTGAACAAAACAAAGACCATTATGTTAAATAAAAGCACTATCAATATCATAGATTAAGAGTGCATCCAGCAGAAAGTGAAGGGCAAAAAAAGGTGAAATGGGAAATGGCAGGGTTGTTACAGGCAGGTCTGCACTGATGGAATCCGCGGCCATCGGGTCGGACCCAATCTTCCCGGAAAAGGGGAGCTTTATTCTTGTAAGTGGTCAGCGACGGCGAGTACGTCGCTGGAGCTGTTCCGCCTTTGCCGGCCATCCCCCCCCCCCAAAAAAAAAA